>JAFBJT010108290.1:0-18025 GCA_016785325.1 Chascanopsetta lugubris
CACATATTTCTTTGTGTTAGTACATATGTAAATAACTAATTTGTATGTATGTATATATATTATGTATATCCTCTATGTATATATGTATGCATTTTAGAACTTTGTATATACACAACCGGCATATCATCCACGTACACAATCTATACTATACATATACATTTTATAACTATGTATATTTTTTGTATATAAACAACACATCTCTGCAACCCAGCACACAAAAACAATGTTGTTAATGTATACACCACAACGTACATTAGCCAAAAAACTGCCGCAGAACAGACGCTAACATGACAGCAAACGTTGAATATATTCAAGTTTATAGAAGTCTTTTTTTTTTCAACCATCGGGATAAAAACACCTCGTGCCGCATCACATTTCTTTTCATGAGAGTCAAGGAATTTAATTGTAGCGTGAATGACGGCACACCAACCGATCAGTTCACCCACATTGGCCACACACACACTTGTATAACAGTTTAGATAACAGCGCTGAGCCGCTAGCAGCCAACCATCGTCACCGCTCCATTCACCGGACGCTACGTCGTAGTGATTTGCTCCCGACTCTCTCAGGCCGCCGGTAGCCGTGGTTCCCCACGTGAAAGCGGTGACACACTTATGTAAAGGAACTGACTCCACCGGGGACCAATCACAGGGCGTGCCGGCAGCCGCCGGAGCCGCCTCCGCTGTGGTAGGCGGAGTCTATTGGTGTAGCGCGTAGTGACGTCACGACGGGCAGCTCCCCGGACCAATAGGCGCGGAGTGGGCGGAGGCAGCCGGAGGGGTGCACAGAATGAGGTCACTAGCTCTGCCGTAGATGTGGAGCATCAGAGTTCCGAGTGTGTTCGAACTTGAGCTGAAGGAGAGCGGCGAGTGTCACACGGACTCAGCACTGGAGGCAGCCGGCCACCCCGCAGACAACCAGTCAGCCCCGGACACGGCCCGAGCCACGCGCTTACCCCACGGACACAACCAGGAGCAACTTGTTTCCCGAGAGGTAAGAGGAGTGTTTTATTATTATTGCCTCGCGCCCGCTGCTGCTGCTGCTGCCGCTTCTTCTTCTTCTTCTTCGTCTTCGTCTTCTTCTTCTTCTTCTTCTTCGTCTTCGTCTTCTTCTTCTTCTTCTTCTTCGTCTTCTTCGTCTTCTTCGTCTTCTTCTTCTTCTTCTTCTTCGTCTTCGTCTTCTTCTTCTTCTTCTTCTTCTTCTTCTTCTTCTTCGTCTTCTTTGTCTTCTTCTTCGTCTTCTTCTTCTTCTTGTTGTCAAAACTGCTCAAAACGAACACGACAATAGCACCAAGGTGCTAACATGTGTGAGTGTGTTGTGTGACGCGGTGCAAACGTGAAGCGCGAAAGTTGCATAACTGTGTCAGTGGGTGGGTCAGTCCTGGTCAGTAGACTACAGCGAAGCTGCCCACATGACAGCGGCAGCTGTATTTACGTAAGCACAGTGAAGGCATGGCGCTGCCCAACTTCACCGTCTTTATAGAGCCATGTGTGACTTTGGGTCGCTGTTTGGTGTCAGACGAAAACTACACCTTACATAAACAGAGCCTCAGCAGCACAAGTGCACATGCAGCAGACTCAAGTGTGAGCAGCAGCAGCAGCAGACTGATGCTCCGCCACAGTTTCGTAATTGTCTTTGGCGGTGATAGAAGCACAGTCCTTACATAAACTGCGACTTACACATTCTTCTCCAGTGAGCTCTCCTCTGTGGCTCACGTGACTCTTAACGTCATGTCGATGAGCACAACATGTTTGGGACCGCGCGGTTAAACAATGATGACAAGTAGTGTTAAATATAATAAGTATGTTAAAAATAATGCAAGGTTCAATTTGATATGTTCATACGCATAAAACATCTTCAAAGGGATTAAAACCATTACAAATAAGGGAAATGTGATTTACAGTGTAATCAACTGATATGATATTTTGATAGGTTTTATGAAGTATTCAAATTGTCCTCATACTCAATATATATTGTAATATGCAATGTACTTCTCTAAAATAACAATGTGACAATGTTAATTTACTAATATGTGATATACCATGTAATGGTGATAGTATTCAGTATGAATTAACAATAACTTATTAATGTTCTCTATTTGATCTGTTGGCCATTATGTTTAGTCATATTAAGTATTTTGAAATGAGCTTTTTTTAAATGAAAAAATCATTGTATATTTTGAAAACAAGGAGCTGTTGCCAGGCAAAATGGAGCCGATAAATAGAGCATAGATTAAAAGTGATGCCATATTTGTACATAGTTAGACTCTTTGAATTAGATTTAAGCCATCCCCAAAAAAAGCCTGTTGCTGATTGGAATAGTATAATAATCCTCCAATTGATTAATTAATTCCTATCCCCACCTTCACATCATGGGAGGAGGCGG
Organism: Chascanopsetta lugubris; assembly: GCA_016785325.1. NCBI lineage: Eukaryota > Metazoa > Chordata > Actinopteri > Pleuronectiformes > Bothidae > Chascanopsetta > Chascanopsetta lugubris. Next base: position 2,386 of record JAFBJT010108290.1, read on the forward strand.
AGCTGGAGGTGCCAAGTTACTTTTGCTTCTGTAGCTGCAATCAAACTTTGTTCCGTCATGAAATGTGAGACCTTGATGATCATCTTTCAGACAGTTTCTTTAAAAGGATTTTTTTTGTTTACTGACATAAAAAGGTGCAGGGTTATATGCAAAGTGTATATCGGATTCATTGCACTTTTTTACAGTATGCTGGATTTTGTGACATCTTGTGGTGGTACAACATAGGGGCTTGATTCCATGACAACACGCTCATTCTAGGGTAATGTCAATGTATACAGTGGATAGTTAAAAACATATAAATATGGAATTATTATTGAAGCATTTCACCTTAAATGGAAAATTCTTTGTAAATCTTTGTCACCAAACCTTTTAATATGTCAATGGAGATTGTTATTGTTTGGCAAAGGAGGAAACGTGTTGTAAAGCAATGTCCAGATGATTTAAACACCATATTTTCAGGTTGTACTAATAGATATTTTCCATATTATTTGAATTTTATTGATAAATGAAGGCCAGCATGCGTTTTCCCGCATGGTTACGAGAAAGGGGTGAGGTGAGAGAACCTCCAAACTCAAAGGCTTTAAATCTCAAAACAACCTGGACTGTTTTTCCGGAACCTGATCAGATGAGTCAGATGGTATCACACATGTTCACACTCGGCTCATTATCATCATCATCATCACCAACGCTCAGTGCAGCACACTGCCTCCCCACATGGCCAATGGAGGGAACAGACTTGCATGTATATGAAGTGTGGATTCGAACCATGTAGTCGCGTCACTGTGACATCATCGACCTACGAATACACACTAAGCAGTGTGCGGCCCCAGAGATCTCACTCGTGCTCTCGTGGTGAAATCGTCACGTTAGTGTTTTTTGGGCCAGCAACATTCCCACCAAGGTCAATAAGTTACATTTCTATTATTTAAATTGCTTTCGTCTGTTATTATTAATATGTATTTTCATTACATGCTGCAGCATGTAGACCATTAACGATGCTGCTTGTACGATTTTGGTCAGTTTCTGTCACTTCTATCTGTAGAAATAAAATTACTAACAATTATATACAGACATTTTTACGAACGTTTAATCACCTCATTGTACAACTTACTTGTTACATCACCCCTAAATTACCCCTATAATGCAACTTCACCTGTAGATGTCACCAAATCTTACTCACTGTACCGTTAAGTAATGTTAAATTAGCTTAAATGATGACTTTTGTGCATATTAGGGCGTCTTTCGGGAGCTCTGGGAACCAATTATTTCATTTTCCTTTATTTCTTCTGGCAAATGTTTGCTTAGAAAGTCAAACTTTTTGAAACCCCACCCGGAATAAATTAAGTTTTGAGGTAGAACTATTCAGCTGCAACATGGATCCACTCAATGTCACTAGATCCTACACGCTGTACCTTTTTAACGTCACCGCTACAGTTTCAAGATCAGATCAAGTTTCATGTCGTTTCCATGTCAATGAAAGTCAGTGAATGGACTTGGCCCGGGAGTGGGTTGTTTTGAGGTCATGCTTCACCCATGAGTAAATCAGTGCAGTGATGCACGTTCTGAGCTCACTGGGTGTAGGCTTACATAAGAGGAATGAATTCCTCACCACTGTTATAAAACTACTGCTGCGCATGGTTGTATAAGATGATGTGATGTCACAATATGATCAGAGCCACGGAGATAGGAATGCTTTTTGTTACCATCGACAAAACAATGTACAGAGTATAAAGTTTATGTAATGATACCTGATGTTTATGATTCTATGAATTGATTCTTTTTAGTTATTTGATCTTCGTCCAGATCAGGAACTGGTTTGTGCATCAGAACCTCTTGAACCCACAGCCTGTAATATTCTATCACATCACTATATTTGTATTGATTTATTTGTATTGGAAACAATGAAAGTTTGAAGAAGTCAGTGGATATTGGCAATAGGTCACACAAGCAATTCAGCCTTAACCGTTGTAATAGATTTTAAAAGCACAGTCTTATGTGCATCAGTCACAGAAGCATCTGAGAGCAGCAGCACCTTTCAATACCAAGATGAGTCTCAAAGAAAACCCCTAAGCTCCTGATTTCATGTTTGGTAACAAACCCCAAGAACCTGGACAAATACTGTCAAAATTGATTTCTCAAGCCTCGATAACAACTTTAGCAAGTAAAGAATAGAAATCCACCTGAATGGTCTGTGCCATTTTTCGTCCAGACCAAGTGAGCTCCGTGTTCCCAATCGCTCACAATGATTCTTTGATTGCATTAGAATGAATGAAAGGGCTGAAGAGGAGAGGAGCAGTATCTATTGTGTCTCATTCCTCATTTATCTCCTTCACCACCTATTCCTTGATGCACTCACTTCAGTGATGTAACTGCCTCCTTCACCTGCTGCCAGACACTGTGGGGTTTCATCCACGAGGGCCTGACATTAGATTCAAAATGAGAACCTGCCATTTTTTAGATTAGAATAGAAGTACCGATATTCTTATCTTATATTGAGAAAAAACATTATATATTAACAATAACGTAAAGATATTAAGGATACTATGTAAGATATCAAGATTCAAATTGAATTCGGCAATATATTGGACTACCTAACTATTTATCATAGTAGCTTAAAGGTCCAGTGTGTGAGATTTAGGTGACACTGTTTCAATTTCCATTAGCAGAAATGGAGAATGGAATTAGTCCTAATGACGAAATCAAACAAAGACTGCCATTTTGGATCAACATGTTCTTACTGTTGCCCAGAATTTACAAACCCAACACATATTGAGTTTTCACCATCACTGAAGGCTACCATAGTTCTTTTTATACCTGCTTGGTAGGGAAGGGTTAAGTGAGGGGTTAATAGCAGTAACATTCAGCTGTCTACCATCTGTAGTTTAAACCTCGACCACTGGACATTTACAGAGGTGTCTGGCATTTATGACATGTGTAAACACTTGCTCTGTATTGTAAACCAGTCTATCAGTTGTTATCGGTGTTGACAGAGTCAATATTTGATTGTCTATTCTTAGTGCCGGAGCATCAGGTGACACTTGTGGTCATGCAGTTTACTCCATGTAGACGGCCATCAGGCTTTGAATAGAGGTCACTCCCTCTGCAGCGGCAGCAGCAGAAGCCGTAAAGCTTTGTTTTGCAGAACAAATAACCTGTGTCAGTGATTTTTTTTTTGTAGAAATCAGTTCAGCGGGTAAACAGAGTGCAGAGTTACGGAAATAGCTCAGTGTGCAGAGTAATATCTTCCTGTTATTTCACCCACTTAGCGCAATCTAAACAGGGGTTGTTTTATTCACCGCGCAGAAGGATAAGTCATCACCAGAGTAAAGACTATGTCCATCACACTGCGTTCACTCACATTGGGGTCAAACATCATCATCATCGTCACTGACCCACTTCACTTTGCAGCAGTGACCAAAACAACATCTTCAGCGATGAGCAGAATTGCATACTACGTGTAGAAGATGAGAGATTCATTAGAGGGTGAGGGTGAAGTGATGGATATAACATGCAACTTCACCTCTAGATATCACCAAATCCTACACATTGCACCTTTAACATGACAAATCCTGACTGTTGCATTGACTTGCAGTGAAAGAACCTCTATTCCTAGAAGAAGTGTTGATGTAATGTGGATCAACCTCCTTACTGTGGTTGCAGCTTTCTGTCTAAAATTATATAAAAAATATGAAAAAACAACCTGCAGCAACAAAACCACAGCATGATGTTCTCAGTCCACAACACTCTGAAGTTTCACCTCCGCTGCTGCGCCATCTGTTGCCATGCAAACATGATAACTCAGAAACAGCTCCAGTGATTCCTTTCAGATGTGAAACAAAGGCTCCTTTGTCTAGTGGATAAACTGATTCGAATGAGGCGGTTGAACCTGTGTAACAATAATAATAATAATAATAATAATTCGAATCAGTAGGCGGAGTCTAGACGTGTTGCTGTGAATATACTGCTGCCACGACTAATGATGTTACTCATAATCGAGGTGATTTGGCTTCACTATCCGTGAGCTATCATGTTGTTTACATTACATAAGGCCATGTTTTTCCTGGACAGTTAGGCCTTTTCAAATGTCTGTGTCCTGTAGTGGATGGCTCTGTTTACATCGGAGGTTTTCTTACTTAAAAATCCTAAGGTGCCATGGCAGAGGTTGGGCTATTTCATGGCGGCAACTGTCAAAAACTATTCTCCTCGTGCCTTCTGCTTTTTTAGTGCAGACTTGTTGGACAGTCTTTCAATGGGTCAACAACAACAACAACGACGACAAAATAACGTGAGCGTCACAGCCTGTAGAAACCTACACAACACATCTTTGTGCTCGTCCGGGCCTGACACTTGAAGTAAAGATGGGAGTGATCGCACGCAGACCTTTCTGAAAAGCTCAGGTGGTTCGGTGACGACACAGAGCGGTGTGTCCTTACAGGAGGAAAAAAAGTTTCCATTGCAGGCCAGAGAGGAAGGCATGACAGCACTTAGTCCTGGAGAGCAGCCAGGACAAAGGTTATACAGTGGATACAATGTCAATCGCATGGGCCTGTGCCATGTTGCCCGGAAACGGGATTATGTGGGTGTTTCGTTGTGTGATTTTTGTATCACTGAGGTCACAAAGTCAAGTGAAAAACCCAAGAGCTACGCGCAGAGACAAACAATACGTCACTATGGTGTAAACGTGCTTGTGTCATTATGGGCTGAACGAGTGCCACCGATGGTTTTTCATTTCCAACAGTTAGACCAGGGGTGTCTAACACCGAGGGCCACGGCAGCATCATGGTTGCTCTCAAACTAACTAGAGTTCCTGGGCAATGTATGATTTAGACTTTTACTTCTAGACAATATAAGCTCTCAAGTTTGACACGTGATTTAGACTTTTTACTCCACGTGACTCAGAGCATGTTGTCATCGAGTGTCCCAGACGGTTTGACAGCCTCATATTCTGCCTCGTTTGTCCTTCACTCTCACGTGAACTATCGTTTTCCATCCAAACGTTCCTTCCTCTAAATTGTGATTACTCTTCAGTCTAAACACACCAGTGTTTCCAAAGGGAATATGGCACGAACGTAGGCTTTGTTTTCTGCAGGGCAGCCAGTGTGTGAGAGCCCCCTTGTTCTTATAAGGCCACTGAAAGCACAGCCTGTGATGGCCTTCAGATAAAATGCTGACTCAGTTTCTTATGTGTTCCATGATCCTTTAAAAGGGTTGGAAAGTTCAACTGGCACAGACCCGCTGTTTCCCAAAGGCCAGACTGTTAACCAGGGAACCTTTTCAGTGTACAACATCAGAGGAGCACCTGCAGAGCCCTGCAGAGGTCAGAGGTCAAATCATGCTCGGCTCACTGATATTATAGGGACAGAAATACACTTGAAAGAGGTTTGTTTTGTCCCTGTGGATTAGTTTGTATCTGCATCTGTGTGTGTGTGTGTGGGGGGGGCGACTTTAAAGGTGCAGTGTGTAAGATTTTATTGGTCACTTCTATTGGTAGGAAACATAAGTTTTTTTTCACATACCCATTGTATTCATTCATGGTTATAAACTCATTATTGGTACTAACATGGCATTTTGTCTCTTTCTCAACAGCTCAACCCACTTTCTCCTACATTCACGCAGCAACAGTCTTCTGAAAATGGGATGATTGCGTTCTTTCATCTTTCAACTAACTGACCCGGACCAAGCCCAGAGCAGCACACATCCTCATGTCTGAAGACTCATACTCCAAGCCCTACCACTTCCCGATTCTGGAGGACCAGGATGGAGCCTCGGGTTGCCGAGCATCTACGTCGTGCAGCTCCATGCCGAGAGGGGCCTCGGGGTGCAGCTCCATGGCACAGCTGCACCGGATTGGAGGTTACAACCAAGGTGGGTCCGACCTCGGCCTGCCCTCGGAGGGCAGCGACAGCAGCGGCCAGGACCAACCCACCTCGCTGCACAAGCACCGCAAGAACGCCCGCTCCCGCTCGCTTCCCGAAGAGGATGTCGAGATGAAGAGCAGCGGCTCGAGTGGGAGCGGGACGGAATCGCACGGCAACGAGAGTCACGGCAACGACAGCAATGGCCATGAGTCGATGGGCAGCTCCAATGGCAACAGCAAAGACTCGGCGCTGCTGGAATCGTCAGAAAGCAACAAGAGGTCAGTGGTGTTTATCTCTGTCATTTATTTACACTTTGATTATTTATATTATTTATTACACTTTACATATTCATAAAGTCTCCAAGGTTTAACTGATGAAGAATCGTGTCCACTTTTCCCTTCATTCTCCCCATAACAAAAGCAGCTTTAAGCATAGGATGTGTAAGTCTGGGCCGACTAATGTCTGGGAGCCAAGGCTTCAGTGAAGGGCCCTTAGACTTCGGCCAGGGCAGTGTTCTTGAAACAGAGTGAATTCACTCCATGTTTTGACCATGAGAGTCTCCCTCACTAAATGGAAAATATAAACTGAGATTGATTTTGAACAAAAGCTCCTGAATTATATTATTTTCAATGGCACTTTTACAGCCAAGAGCCAAGAGCTTACATTAACATTTAAGTAAAGCTGCTGTACAGACACTATGTTCATCAGTAACATTTTGACAAACGCGGATGATTTAAACACTCGGTTGAACCACAACCAAAACTCAGAACTGCTCAACCCATGAATCGTGTCCTGCCACTGGTGCCAACACTTGTTTCTGTCTCGTGTTGCATGCTCCAGTCGGATATCACACTCCTCAACCTACTCTATGTTAATTTTGGGCTACTGTAACATCACAGAGTGCCTGTAAATGCAGAGGGCTTATTATAGGATAATGAAAACAGCAATTTCCACATTTTCATAAGATTAAACTCCACTAAAGTCATTCTTTTGAGATGATAAATTAATGTCAGTGGATCTGTTTGAACTTAAATCTAATAATTAGCTTCATGGATTAGTCGGTATTAGTTTGTCACATTTCACTCTGATGATCTGTGTAGTTTCAGAGGTGACCCTAACCCTAACCCTAACCCATAGACTCCACTCTGACATGTATTCACATCCTGAGTGGTCAGTGCTGATATTAAGTCGTCCATCGCTCAGACTACATTTGGAGTTTGTGTGGGAAGCATGTAGCCACCTCCGTTGTGTTTGGGCCACATTTCCTCTGTGATGACGTCTCTGGCTCGCTACAGCTTCTTATTCATATGTTGATCTATTTATGACAGTATCAGCAGTGATCAACCTGTTAGGACGGATACGTCTCACTGAATGACGTAGTCATTCATTCAGCCCCTCCTGCCTGTAAAAGGGTTTAGTAACCCTAAAATAAGTCCATTTCTGTACATTTATTTGAGGAGGAGGGTCCTCTCTATGGAGGCCACCATGTTTTTACAGTAGTAAAATGTATGAAACATTTTTGGAGTTTTAATGACAACTGAAGTCTAACATTGGTTCTCCTGGATGCTGGGAAGGGTGAGGGTGTGGTGATGGATGATGCAACTTCACCTCTCGAGGTCACCAAATCTTTCACACTGCAACTTTGACTAGTCTCTAACGAGGTGGCTCACCCCATTGGATTAAAATGTGGTTTGATAAAGGGACTGTGGAATGTGCTCCATGAGTACCTCTCTCAAGCGCTGTATTCACGTGTTTGGCAGCTCATTTGTTCCGACTCTTTAAGAACACTCGTTTCCGCGCACTCTACTTAAGAAGCAGGAATTTATTTGTATCTCGTGGACAAAATCTTTCCTCAACGCCCAAAGGAACTGTCTGGACATGACCGAAAATAGATGTTTAAACAATTGTCAGAGGAAGGAAGATGGGACTGATGTCATCTCGTATCCCTTTTAGCACCATGTGGGTTGAGTCACACTCTCCCCAGGACCTCAGCGTCACCGTGACAACGTAGTATTTGGTTCTGTTTATTGCAGGGCGGAGGAGGCAGATTTGCGTACTTTCATATTCATTCTCTCCCTCGCACTCCCTGCCCAGGCTCTCTTACATCACCCATTAAACCACTCCCACTTCCTGTCTGTATGGTTCTCACAAGCCTCACACAAATGCCGGTTCCCTCCCTCCCCTGTCTGCTGACAGGATGATTTTTCAAATGTCCGTATGTAATTGTTTTGTAATTTTTTTTAGAAGTGAAAAATAACTGAGAGCAAAAATCTTACACACTGCACCTTTTAAGCAAAATTGACCACATTCAGAAGTCCCACACGTGACTTAATTTAGGTGTAAAAGAGGTAGAGAAGGAATCTGATGAGGCATTATGCAGATTATTTCCTCCAGTGCAGCAGAGAAAGCTGAAGTCAACACCTGCTGTGGTGAGTAAAGTGCAGCTTTGCTCAGGTCTGCAGCCCGACTGTGACCGTGGAGATTAGAAAGTCAGCAAAGTCCAAAACCTCCGTTACATAAACTCACTCCTTCATCGCAGCCTCATGCCGTCATAAATCAAGGTCCAAATTGATGTAACACAGCATCATGAAGTTTGTGCAGATTCGACAAACAAATCCCCACCATCACACCACCAGCAGCCTCAGCAGTTGATGGATCCAAGATGGATCCGTGCTGTCATGCTGTTTATGCCAAATGCTGTCCGACCATCTGAGCGCCACAGTGGGAATCCAAGCTCACCAGTCGAGACGATGTTTTTCCAATCTTCTGCTGTCACATTTAGTGTGACAGTCTCACTTTCCTGGGTTTAACCATCAGGAGAGAGACACGTGGTAGGGTCTTGTGCTTTAGCCCATCTGACTCAAGGTCCGAGTTGCCGCCGTGTGATTGGCAGATAACAAGCAGTTGAAGTGAAGCGCGTCTTAAAAAGCCCACTGCTGCTGCACATGCAATTGCACGCATGTATCTGATCAACCTTATTTATAAGACCAGGTGAACGAGGAACCCGGTTAGGCTTGAAGAAGCTCTTTGCAGACGGTGACTATATTTAGTCATTTAATCCTGTTATTTATAGGAACATGTAAAGCTGAAAGTCCGTGTCTGTTGAGAGGTGCTGAATTTGGTAAATTGCACTGATAAGCTCAGAGGCTCACACAATGACTCTCTCTCTCACACACACACCCACACACACCCACCCATACATAAAACAACATTTAAGCTGGTGCCATCATTTTTGATTAATATGGAAATGAACATGATCGCATTCTCAATTTATAGTGGTGACACAGAACAGAGCAGCACACCAGATGTTTGCCAGACGTCTTCATTCACATGCAGCCGTTTCATGATGTGTTATTCACGTCCTGTCGGTGCAGCTATCCTGCCACATACTGTCCTAATGCGGCGAGCGGTCAAACTGTCGTCGTCTGGCCGTCAGTGGAAACTTTCGACTTGACTGCACCTGGAAAAGCGCCTTGCCCTGATCTTCATCTTGAAATGAAACACGCAGCTAAAAGGAAGATTCTGCCTCCTCCCCTGACACCACTGACAGACTTAGCTCTCCTTCTGTCCGGCTCTACACGTCCAGTCTAAAACCAGCTGTTGCATCCCTGCTTACTCGCAGCTTTATTTGCAGGTCAGAGAAGCTATTTGTTAAGGTGTTTTCTATTCTTAGCCAGGTAAGCAGGTTAACAATAGCAGCCAATGGATGATTCAGTGTCTCAGACAGCTGTTAATAGTCCGGGGGTTAATCTTGCAGGCTAATGCAGAGTACGACACACTCACACAGTTCAGTGGAGGAGTCCAGCTCCCGCAGACGTACTAGAGGGCGTGGCCTTGAATCAGAAAGGCTGAGATGGAAGATATGATTTCCTGATTTCCTTTTTCTTAAAATCAGATGAGATCAATGAGTGGATCAAGGACTTTTCTCCTTTCTTGTTTTTGACTCTGATTTCTGGTGAAAAATCTAATTAATGATTTTAATGGGATTGGATTTCGACCGTGTTGCGCCTTTGAGTGTCTGATTTGTTTTTAATTAAACTTAATTGAAGAATGAAAAATAACAACAATCCACTTTATTTAAACTTTGTTGAAGATTTGGAATAGTAAATTATTCTGTCAATTGTTTCAGTCTCATTAACTACTAGCAATACTTTTATTGATGTTGGCCCTGAGAAACCAGTATCGGTCAAGCTTTGATTAACATTAACTATGTGTGTTGTGTGTGTGTGTGTGTGTGTGTATTTTTGTAGGAAAATCATAAATCACTATTAGATCATTATTGATTCAGTGCTGACGAAGCAACACCCTTTATTGATATTAGCTCCAGCGACGTTCCATTCCAACTCATCACCAGTGTGCAATTAAAACCTAATGTCATTTCCTCCGTCAGTTAGTGATAAATGATTGTTCTTTAGCTTTTGTATTGTTGGCCCCCTTTTTTCAAAACCTCCCCGGCAGGAGATCGCACCAAATTCTACTCGTACTTTTAAAAGTGTCCTGTTGATAAAGGCCGTAGTGAGGCTGGCTCCTTTGTCTGGCTGCCATCATTGATCTTGAGAGAGAATTTCCAGCATCGCCTGTGCTCTCGGGGGTGCTCAGGCCCCCGAGCTCATTTGTCCTGTACCCCCGTTGAGCTGGAGATGTACTCCAGGTCCTCGGGGAGGTGAGGCTGACCTCAGACTTTCTTCTTACCTCGCTCTTAAATGAGATGTGAAGCCAGGTGATCGCTGCTCCCCTGCTTGGATCCTTTTTTTTTTTTGGGCTCACCCTGACAATGGCCCACATTGTAAAGTTGAGCCTACCCTTTTTTTAATTCACCTAAATAGCTCAGGTACCTGAGGAGCATTAGCAGGAGGAGATGAGATGAAATGAGGTGAAGCAGCAGCTATTTGGAAAGGCTACATTTAGCATCAATCATCCCTTCATCTATCCATCCATCCATCCATCAATCATCTATCCATCTATTCCTTGGTTTAGACTCTATCCAACTTTAAAGGTGCAGTGTGTAAGATTACTGTCATTTTTGTCACTTCTAAAGATATTCCAAAACAATTACATACTGTAATTTTCATACAATTATAATCAGCTAAATGTTTTTTGTTTCCATTGCCCTTTAATGAGCCCGTTATTATATATTTACATGAGGAGCGGATCCTCTCTATCTTTTTACAGTAGCCCAGAGTGGACGTACTAAACATATTTTGAGTTTTAATGACAACTGAAGTCTACCATACTCAGAAGGGTGATGGTGGGGTGATGGATACGACATTCAACTTCACCTCTAGATGTCACCAAATCGTTTACGCTGCACCTTTAACACAGTCTTAGTATTGTTGATCAATGGAATACAGAGAAAACCAATATAAACAAATGGAAAACATCTCTACCTTAATTCCTGATTTGATATGTATTTGACTGAACTCTCTGTTCATGAGTTGGTATGTTTCTCTCCGGATTAAAAAAAAAAGAAGATATTTCTACATAAATAAGCAGAAGGATGAAGTTTTACTGCCAAAGGTTAAATTGTCCTTTTCTCCCCCACAGCTCCAACTCCCACAGTCCGTCTCCTCCCGGCAGCTCAAACGCCTTCAGCCTGCTGAGCTCAGAGCAGGACAACCCGTCCACCAGTGGCTGCAGGTTAGTCTCACGTTCAGATCAGCATTCATGTCATTGTTGGGGACCTTTTGGCAGCACGATGCCGTCACATACTGGCCTAGCTTTTGATTATGTGAGTTGAATGAATAGGCATAGACAAAGCTACGGTAATGTTGACATGACCCGCCCGGCTCCACACTCCACACAATCGTGACTGATCGTCCACGTTTTGCGCGACCCTTTTCCTTGTGACTAACTCTGCCTGCTTTGTCGTTGTGTAACCCACAGCAGTCAGGAGTCGGCGAAAGCCAAGACGCAGAAGGAGTTGATTAAAATCCTGAAAGAGCTGAAGCTCCACCTGCCCGCTGAGAAGCGGCACAATAACAAGGCCTCCACGCTAAACACGCTCAAGTACGCCCTGCGCTGTGTCAAACAGGTGGAAGGTAAGACTTGGCTTTGTACGGCCTTTCACAAATGATCCCATAAATATAGCAGCTGGTTTCTTAAGACTGTATTTGCGGGTGCTGGTGCCAAAAAAAGAAGAAAAGACAGGGTGTTGGCAGGAGGGAATGTTCCTGTCTAAAGAAAAGGAGCAGAGGGAGAGTCAGTTTACAGCCCAGTGGTTTCAGAATATGACGAGTGTACGTGCATCACTAAGAAATTTGAACACCACTGTGACCAGCACGGTGTTTCACTGTGTGCCTGCTCACACTAATCAGCTTTTTGGACTTTGTTTCTGCAGCCAATGAGGAGTACTACCAACTTCTGATGATCAACGACAGTCAACCCTCAGGCCTGGATGTCTCTTCGTACACCATAGAGGAGATAGACAGCATCACCTCCGAGTACACGCTCAGAAACAATGTGAGTAACTGGATGTTATCTTAGACATGCACATTAAGGTGGACGGCACACATCTGCTTTGATTCCACCTTTTAACTTTTAATGATGACAGAACGCTTCCATAGATTCTCCTGTTTGCGGGGAAGGGAAGGGAAGGGTGAGGCCAGGGCTTTTCATCTGCAACATGAAATGTCCCACTGGGTGTCATTAAATCCCGTGCACTGGACCTTTAAAACCTTTTTTCGACTTTTGAATATTTTGTCGAGGCTGCAGCGAGCCTCTGAATGGCAACTGAGAATCTGCACTCCCACGCTCATATCCATAACTGTTTATTTACAGCATACCCAGTATTTATTCATCAATAATAGAGTAGCGACAATTTGTCCAATTTGTTTTTTGTAATGAAATGTTTTAACGACAGTGTCTTTCTTTTTTATTTGGGCAATTTCATGAATCCCTCAAATTTGAAAACGTGTCTTTTTTTCCCGGCAGGACATTTTTGCGGTGGCAGTCTCTCTAATCACAGGACGGATCGTCTACATCTCCGATCAGGCGGCCTCTATCCTGAACTGCAAAAGGGAAGTGTTCAAAAACACCAAGTTCGTGGAGTTCCTGACACCGCAGGATGTCAGCGTGTTTTACAGCTTCACCACGCCGTACCGCCTGCCCTCCTGGAGCATGTGCACCGGAGCAGGTACAGAAACAATAGAAAGATGTATACGCTTTTCATAACCTTCCCGTGTACAGGGATTTTAGAAAAGCTGATTGACAACACTTGCAGTACATTTGGCAGGCCCATAGATAGCGGTGTAACTCTTTCACTACTTCAGCTAAAACCATCTTTGATATGCAAGAGCCAGGACCCCCGCCAGCGCATGGCTGGGTTAAGGTTACCTCTGAATTAAAACATCTCTGTGTTACCCTTTCAGAGTCGTCCCCGCCAGAGTGCATGCAGGAGAAATCCTTCTTCTGTCGTATCAGGTGAGTGGGTGTTGGTGCAGAGCGCCGTGCCGGACCATCTGTCGCCGGGGTCTGGTCGCGGTTATTCATGCTTCCATTCCACTCCAGATGTTTTTTCAATTAGTTTGTGACATCACAGGCGTGTAAAATGCGATCGAATACTTTTTCCAGGCAAGTCTTACATATTGATATGCTCGCAGGCGCACACACACACACTGGAGAGGCAGACAGGAACCGGGGGAATAGATGGAAGTGATATGGAAAGCAGCACCAATCTACAGTTACAACAGGACTGCAGACTTTGCCACCACATAGCATTAACTCTGTCTACACACACACATTTTTCAAAAACACCAACCTTAATATAGATTGTTTTAATACAAACCTTTTTATCTGACATGCAAACATGTATCAACACTTATTTACTCACATCAACCCTTAGAAATACTGCTTGGATTGAATGGAATGGATGGAGAATATAGTTACACAGCACCCCCATGTGTTCAAAATCTTGAAATGCATGAATCTTCATTGATAGTATTAGAATTATTGTAACTCTTTTCTTCCTCTACCCAAACAGCGGCGGTAAAGTGTGCGAGGGTGACATGCAATATTATCCATTCCGCATGACACCTTATCTGATGAAAGTCCAGGACACTGTCCATGCTGAGGACCAGTTCTGCTGCCTCCTACTGGCTGAGAGGGTTCACTCCGGTTATGATGGTAAATACTACACCTGCTAGTCTCTCAATATTAGTTCAGTGGATTTTTCCACACAGTTTCTTCTTTCAAGTATATATTTATGGTTTAAATCTTCATATTCAGTCAGTACGTCAGGATATAATTATTTTTTCAATAGATTTACACTTTAAATGACTATCTATAAATGACCCTGAATTTATTTCTGCCCTTAAAGCACCCAGAATACCAACAGACAAGCGAATCTTCACCACCACACACACCCCGGGTTGTGTGTTCCAGGATGTGGACGAGAGGTAAGTCGAGTAACAAGTGCTTTTTCTGCCGAGACAGAAAATCTTGGAATATTTTAGTTTACGGTGCTGTTCGTAAAACCAGCATATGTTTTATTTTCACCAGGGCTGTTCCGCTGCTCGGATACCTCCCCCAGGACCTGATCGGCTCATCAATCCTCCTCCACCTGCATCCTAATGACAGACCCATCATGCTGGCCATTCACAGAAAGAGTGAGTCGGCAGAATGAGAAGATTAAAGAGTGTATTCCCCAAGTCCATACATTGTTCTAACCCATCATTTTGTTGGTGCAGTCCTTCAGTATGCGGGACAACCTTTCGACCACTCATCGATCCGCTTCTGCGCGCGGAACGGAGAATACATCACCCTTGACACCAGCTGGTCCAGTTTCGTTAACCCCTGGAGCCGCAAAGTCTCCTTCGTCATCGGGAGACACAAAGTCCGCATGTGAGTCCCTAAACAGATAAACTGTGCTGACATGCGCGTGATTGATGGAGATAATTATATTTGCCGTTGTTTAACAGGGGCCCCGTCAACGAGGATGTTTTCATTGCACCAACGCTGCCTGTCGCCGAGACAAAGACCATGGACTCTGACATCCAGGAGATTACTGAGCAGATCCACCGCCTCTTGTTACAGGTGAGCAGAGACAGGAAGTCAATACATTTATGGTAAATGGTATGGATGAAATATTTCCCGTAGCCCAGCATCTTCATCTCTGGTTTGGTAACTCTTGTCCTTTGTGTTTTTTGTCAGCCGGTTCATAACAGCGGGTCCAGTGGCTACGGGAGTCTGAACAGCAACGACCAGCTTCTGTCCTCCTCGAGCGAGAGTGTCAATAAGAAGATACCGCAGGAGGAGGAGGAGCTGAGCAGCAAAGTCAGACCTGTGAGTAACAGCCAAATCTTGGATGCTCACACCTGGATAATGTTTGTGACCTGACCTGATGGGTGGATGAATCCAGTTGGTTCATATTTAAAATGGGAAAGGTCTGACCACAGCGTCTTTTCCACAGAGAACCTTTCAGGAGATTTGCAAAGGCATTCACCTTCAGAAGAGCCTGGAGCAGCAGACGTCCAAAGCAGACCACAAGAAGAGCCTCGGCAGTAAGTGCGGCAGATGAGCTAATAATGCATATTCAAGTTTTAAGTTTGTGCGCTGTAAGCTGATCACTGGCCTCTCCCCAGCAGAGTCTGCACAGAAGGGCCCGGGTGTGGTGCGGCCCAAAGACTCCACCGCCCCTCTCCACTGGAAAGAGACCTGGTCGACCGTGGACGAGAGTCGGCCATCTTTTCAGGAGGAGCTGGCCTTAAATGATCAGACCGTGTACTCCTACCAGCAGATCAGCTGTTTGGACAGTGTCATCAGGTATGAAGTTGACCATTTCGGGA
>JAFBJT010108290.1:26825-45535 GCA_016785325.1 Chascanopsetta lugubris
CTTCTATACATGTTTAAAGTATCACAGTATGAAAAGGCACAATAGTGGAATTTTAAAAAGGCAGAAATACTTTAATTAGTGATTCAGCAAATACACTAATGATACAAAACAATGTATAGTGGACCTTAAGGCAATGTTTTGCAACAAGAAATTTAAAAAAACAATTCGATACAATTGTGAGAATGACTCACAAAGAAAGTCAATACAAGACAGATTTGTTTTGCTGTTGCACTTGAATTACCAGTACATCATGTTCTGTACTCTCATTTCTGTTGGATGAATACAGTAGGTGAAAATGATCTTGTGTGTTTACGGCTGAAAAATATTGGTTTGTTAGTTAAATACAGCACCAAACACACAAGTA
This sequence comes from Chascanopsetta lugubris, assembly GCA_016785325.1. Classification (NCBI taxonomy): domain Eukaryota; kingdom Metazoa; phylum Chordata; class Actinopteri; order Pleuronectiformes; family Bothidae; genus Chascanopsetta; species Chascanopsetta lugubris. Next base: position 27,190 of record JAFBJT010108290.1, read on the forward strand.
CCAGCAAACAACACTATTGATCTTCTTCACATTGGTTTTAGATAAGAGCGTCTTTGAAACGACTAAATGTCGTACAAAAACGACAGCGACTGTACCTAAAAGATCCCGGCAAGACTTTCATTGTATTAATCGTTTTCTCTCTCTCGTTGTTGTTCCCTCCCACACCAGGTGTTTTAAAGACTGTGGACGGTCTAAGAAATAACACTCAGCATGAACATCGCAGGAACACCAGACGAGAGATGTCACTACAGATGGATTAGTTCAGGACTGCTACTTTTTCTTATTCACTTGGAGCCAAGGGAGCTGATGGTGCACAGGGTGGTGCAGTCATTTCTGTGACTGTCAAAAGGATGCAGACACAAGACTTTCAAAGTGTCTGTGAATTTACATTGTGGCCTCCCTCCCTACATGTACATCCTGTGTGCCATTTGAACAAAAATAAAAATACTACAGACCTCGATGAAACACAGCCCCGAGTCATGACAGGGGAAGTTATTTATACCTGTGTTATTTCAAAACACTGACAAAGCTCTAAAGTTCTAAATCCCCACATGTCGAGTCTCGGACCAGGCCTCCTATATAAGGAGCGAGCGGATTACTCACTTCACACCTCACACATGTCTACGATGTGCTGAGGGATCTTGGAGAGATGCTGCACACAAATGGCCTGCAGTCGTTGAGCAATAACTAATATCTCCAAAGCAGCTGCGGGTGGGCGGTTAGTGGGATCCTTTTGTGTGAAATGTCTTTCTTGGACGGAGCTGCCCTGCCTGGACAAATGCAATTCAGACCAGAGTGATTTTGTCCACAAAAAAAAGATGAAGTTTATTGAAATGCCAGGGAAAATCAAAAAGTTGCCTCCTAACAGATGAGTACGGTGACGAGGTTAAAAACAAATAATTTACACGCAACTAACAGTCGGTTGCTATAACGGACAGCTATCTTCTATACAGCCGAGTAAATATTTACACATGCCTTTACCCCCTTCACAGAAGGCAACGTCGGCTCCAAGTCAGAGCCCGACCGCTGCAGAGCACACCAATAAGATATTTTCGTTCTTAAATACATTTTTAGTTTAATTGTGGTTCCTGAATTACTTTACAAAGAGCTTATCGGAGGCCTCCCATCAAGTTTCACACAAAAGCCTAAGCAAAAAACAAACAAAACATCTACCACACTTCAAAACAACTGTCTACCACGGCCTCCATACTGACTTGGAGTAAGTCAGGGACACTTCCTGGAGGTCCGGCTCCTCGGAGGAGGAGACGAGGCTCTGCTCGGAGTCCGTCTCGTCCAGGTCGGAGCAGAGGTCGTCGATGGAAGAGGAGGAGGAGGTGGTGGTGTTGGTGGTGGACGGCGCCGGGGACACCAAGGGGGACGGGTACATGTCCTCGGACAGGGGCCAGGTGCCGTGGCCTGCGTCGGGCAGCATCATCATCCGGAGGCGGTCCTCGTCGTTCAGGGGCATGCTCTCCAGGAGGTGGTTGAGCAGCTCCGCGGCCTCCGCCGGGTCGATGCCGGGACAGCTGGACACGAAGGTGTGGACGTCGTGCACACACTGGATGTATCCCGCCGCGAAGCGCTCGCAGTTCTCCCGGTTCACGACGTCCACCTCTGGGGACACACACACACACACACCACAAACACCGGTCACAGGAACGGTAGCGATTCACGCAGAGTAGCTACATACTTCCGGGTTTGCTCCGATTGGCTTAGCCGGGTACTACAAATGACGAGCGCACCTGTGGCCGGAGTGCAGTTGATTAGGATACTAATGCAGGAACGGTAACGGACTACTTTTTGAATAAGTGGAGTAGTAGGTCTAAAAAAAAAAGGACGCTTTCGTGAAATTATGGCATCGACGTATCTGAATAATTTTCATAGAAATGTAAGCTCAGTAATAACTGAGTATTTTACCGTGGGCCCTGTTTTTCAGGATGCTCTCCACTCGTCTCACTGTCATCTCCAGCACCTCCGCGTTCTCCATCTTTGATTGTAACTGCAGGAGGACACGGCCACATAGTGAAACACAACAGTAAACAACACAGTCAGACTCAACATAAACTAAAAACACAACGATAATGACACCGCATTGTGACCAAACAGGTCCACGTCGTCTTACATCTGCGTCCGCGATGAGAACTCGGAGTTCCTGCAAACTTTCATTGATGCGGGCTCGTCTCTTCTTCTCCACCAGAGGTTTCCTCGTCTGCCACGACAGGAAGCAGAGAACTCGTTGTGAGTGTCCAGCGTTCAAACAAAGACGTTTCACTTCACCGTGCTCACGCGCCGGGGTCCTTACCTTCCTGTCAGCCCTGACCCCGCCGCAGTCACCGCTCCGGCCCGCTCCGTGTATGTTGTCCCTGACGGGGGCCATGTTGTCGGACGCTGGCAGACAGACGGACAGGAGCCCGTGGGACCGGAGGTTCGTTGATGTTTAAATCCACAGAGCCGTTACACGCCCGTTGGTGAGGGACAGATGGCCGTGCGGCTACAGGGAGACAGAGCTCACAACTGCCGCTGTGAGGGGGCACGTCCTGTGTTTATACGACCCCCTCATTTACATGTCAATAGGTGAACAGAGCAGGACATGCGGCGGGGACGCGCAGCGCTCGTCCCCGCCACTCACCAGTGGTCACATTCAGTTCTCTGCCACTTTGTGGAATCACGTCAGCGACTTATCTATCTATCTATCTATCTATCTATCTATCTATCTATCTATCTATCTATCTATCCATCTATCTATCTATCATCTATCATCTATCATCTATCATCTATCATCGGTCTGTCTGTCCATCCATCCATCTATCTATCTATCAATTCATCAGATAGTGTATATATGCAACATTGGTGTATTTTGTACATAGTACAAATTATAACATAGACTTTTCCAAAAATATCTATATTGGTATAGACATAGTGAAAATGTAACAGGAGCATCACCCCGAAATTAGAAAAGAATTTGCACAGTATGTGTGCTTTGAGTGATTTGAGTATTAATGAATAATAATAATACTTCATATTAAAATGTGCCCCTCTGTTTCTCAATAAAATAAACAAAATGTAAAGCTGTATCTAGCAGTGGGCCCTGGGCATATGGACCAACCATGATGAACCCAGAGATCAAGATGGACTCCAACATTTACACTTACATTTATAATGTGTGTACTGTTATTGCACATTCTATGTGACATCCATTGCATGTCTGTCCGTCCTGGTAGTGGATCCCTCACCTCTGACTCTCCCTCAGGTTTCTACCTTTTCTTCTTTTATTCCCTGTTAAAAAGGTTTTTTCCCCCGGTAGTTTTTCCTGACCCTTGCTGAGGGTCTAAGGACAGAGGATGTTACTCACCCTGTGAAACCCTGAACTAACTTGATTTGATATACTCATTTAAAAACACCTACAACGTGATTCATAAAGAGGACAATATGAAAACAAATAAACAGCAAAGGTAACATGCACGATAATAGCGTCAAAATCAAGTAATATTCAAGAAAATATTAGATTCAAAATAAGATAATGTTATGTCATTTAATCATGAGAAAAGGATAAAGCAAGCTCAAGTAACTGATCAAGTAAACACCACTTGCTGAGATGAACTTTTGAGAGATTATACTAAATCAGACTGACATTTCAAGTCTTAGCTCTAATTAAGGTATTTCAGGTATTAAGATGAGATGAGTTAAGCTTTATTGATCCAATGTGTGTGTGTGTGTGGAGGGGGGGGGGTCCATTTGAGAGAAAATAGAATTAGAAGTGAACACAACAGAATGAAAGCATGCACAATGTGCTCCTTTTAACAGGCGGATCATTATAGGGAGAGAGAGTATTAGTGGTATTTGAACTAAGTGCAGTGGTACTTAGGCCATTTTACAGTGTTCACAGCAATGGGCCATACATCTGCCCCTTCTCACATTGGATCATTAGCCAGACAGGCCTATTCCATGTTTGATAGCGAGCCATCATCCACCAAGAGCAGGATAATGCTGCAATTTTGTAAGGAGGAGGAGAAGAGCCATTTATCAAGTGCTTCACTCCCACGAGCAGGCAGAAACAGCACAGGGTCGGATACAGTGGGAAACCAATTGGATTAAGCCTCCATGTGTTTTATGCCATGTTCGGTTGAAGCAGTGGAAGTCATGATCACACTTCAATTTATTTCACTTCATCAACTCAGATGTCCCACATTCTCCATAGTCGACCTACTGTGTGAGCTACGTATGTCTGCCCCTGAGTCACGAGGACACACCGTCATGACTATTCACATATGGTGATGAGAGCTGTGTGTGTGTCCTGGTGCAGATTTGCATGTGTTGGGCAATTTGCATTTGGTGGGGGAACACGCGAGTGCATGCACTTTGGATTTCAGGCATTTCCGCTGCTGTGTGGTGAGTGCAAGGGAATCTGCCTCGATTGTTGGTTTAGTCACAAAAACTGTTATTGGTTGACGGTGTGTGAGATTTGGCAGAAATGGAGTTCAGAAATGATTCCACCAATGTTTTAATGATTAGGTGTCACTTAAGTTAATTTCCCCTGAATTGAGCCCTTTATATTTTGGGGCAGATCCTCTCCTTGGAGACCAATATGCAGTCCCAGCCTGTTTTACAGTAGAATGGTCAAATTAAACACATTGCTACATTTAATGATGACTGAAAGTGACCATATAGGTTCTTATACATACTTAGAAGAATGCTGTCTAGAAATTGTTTTCACTACACCTTTGCATTACCAAATGACAAACGACACTTAACGTTTCAGTGTTAAACTACAGCCATTCATGAGCCATGCGTGAAACAATACCTCAATACATAAACATACAAACTAAGACATCTGGTATATTTAACACATCTTGTTCTAATGTTATGTTAATTTGTATTATTACATTTCTAATTAAAGGTATTATCTTGTTATACCTGATTTAGAATATACAGGCTATCTTATCTTATCTTATCTTATCTTATCTTATCTCATCCCATGTTAGATCACATATCCATATCAGCCCACGAGTTATTATAGTTTTCACAGGCATCAGAAATAGTGAGCTGGTGCTATAAGTTTACATCAGTGTAGCTGAGAATGAGGAACATCCCTACATTTCCGGATGATAGTGTGAGGAACTCTGACATGGTTGAGAAAAAGGCGATGCAGCTTTAAATAATTACGGAAAACACTACCATATCTGGCACTGCCCTTCACAATAAGAGCGTGTCATGTTGAGGTTTGAGGAAAACAATGAAAACCACGTCGAGTTCTGACATTATACGTATCTTTACATCAAAACACGTGTTAGCGCGTGTATTCATAAACACGAGAGTAGGATATGGTGTCGAATTTAAGCGCTTTAATCGGAGGGTGACTTTTATTTTGGCAGTGACGAGGAGGCTTTTCCTGCAGACCCACACAGAGCTCGTTCGTCAGAGAAGACGCTCTGCTGATGTCACTGAGTCCCGGGGGCGACGCTGCTCCGCCGCTATAAAACCTGCCCGGCCCGGTGAAGGAGACCAGCTCACTCAACCTCAAACCAGGCAAAGCAACAAAAGGCACCTGCACGTTCATCTACACCACCAACAAACATGGTGAAGATCACCTTCCAGCCGGTTTCGGCGCAGAAGTCCGACAAAGAGGCGGATGAAGACAAGATCATTGTACCTCAGGCTCACGTAAGTTAGCATTCTTTGTTGTCTGTGTGTTGTTGTGTCGGTGAAATACAGCAGCATCTCTCCTAGTTCTATTGTTTATCACTGTCTGGGATGTTATATGTGTATCTGTTTGCTAACCTGTAACAAACTGGTGGGGTTTCGTTGTCAACATATGTTTTCGAAGTGACCTTTAGGATAAGGTTAGATCTCTCTAATCTTTGTGCAGCTGCACACAAACTATGTATTTTCTTTACTGAGCTTTTTTGGTTGTTGTTGTTGCACCAATATGATATTTTTGTGCAGTACCATTTAAAATAACAGGGTGCAGACGTTACATGACTCCGACCAGGGCATGTTGACATTACGTCACCTCGTTTGCCTCTGTCAGGTGCACACAGCAGATGTACAGTCCCCTGTGTGTGTGTGTGTGTGTGTGTGTGTGTGTGTGTGTGTGGCTCTTTGTGCCCTAAGCACACTGTGACACCATCACACTCATTTGTTTATGCAGCTTTCACATATCAACTCTCATTATCTCTGTGTCAAATAGCCCCAGAGTCAATCCTCCATTTCCTTTGTTCGAAACATGAAAATACAGCAGAGCTGTCAAATGCCACTGCAGCAATCAAGTGACGTCACGGGGGAGTGTTGGGGGGGGTGTTACGCCACCGAATTCCTCTAGGGGGTGCTGGAGACGCAAGGGCCCATGGGGGAGAGGCTGGGAGATGATGGTAATCCAGGATTACAGACTGTAATGTCTGCTGTCTGTAAACAGGGATTATGTTCCAAAAAACAGACTATCTTTTTTTATACTATGGTAAAGTAGACTCTTATTGAATTAAAGAAATGCGAACAATAATGGGCATATCGGTAAACAATTAAAAACTCGATAAAAGGATGAATTAAGTAGACATGTAATTAGGTAGGATCAAAGGGTTAAGAGGATAACTTGAGCATGTGATACCCTGAAGATAAGATTTAAAGGTCCTTAGTTTCAGATTAGTGATGGATGGATGGATAGAGAGATGTATAGATAGATGGATGGATGGATGGATGGATAGAGAGATAGATAGATGAAGAGATTGGTAGATGGACAGGCTGATAGAGGAAGTCAATGTTCATCATGCTCTCTACTCCCCCCCCCCCCCCCCCCCCCCCGCCTCTGGACCTCCTCCAGCAGTTCTGAATAATTCTATACGTGTCAGACAATGGATCCATGCGTCAGCGCCTCATCCGTCTCCCAGGACACTCTGTCCACAGTGAAAAATCACTTGATGACGCATCCATCACGTCTGCGCACACGTCCCCTCACCTGTTCCGTCCCCACACTCTTGTGTACATTAATACAACACAATGATCTCACAGGCCCGCCGCGCTCCGATTGGCCACGACACTCATCCCAGCGTCACCGCCACTGTGCGCCGTCTCTATTAATACGCCCGCCTCTGCCGAGGGACGCCTGCCCCACGTCCACGGTCCCGTTTCCGACCCCCCCCCCCCCCCCCCCCCCCCCCCCCCCCCCCCCCCCCCCCCCCCCCCCCCCCCACCCCCACCCCTTTCCGCTCTCTCTCGGGGTGCCCAAGAAATAACTGCAAATATGGAGCGTGGAAGCGGGGGCCTCTAAGAATAGACCCAGACGACCACGTGCCAGCATCTTCGTCAGAGCCTGGCACAATCTGCTCACCCCGCTTCCGCTCGCCATGGCAACAGTAGTAGGGAGAGGGAGCAGATTGACTGAGAGACCGTGGGTGGGCAGCTGGCGTGCCACACTCCAGTCCGTCCTACGTCTAACAGAGACCCGTGCTGATGACTAATGACTTGGCACTTGCCTGGGATCAGAATCAACTCATTTACAATTTGGAACTTGTTCAAAAAAAAAAAAGAAAAAAGGGCGAGACGTAATTCCCCCGTGGACGGGCGCGTCACAGAGGTGGAATGAACGTAGTCACCCGCAGCTGCTGATGCATCCACTTGATATGGATCTTTTTGTCTCATATTAAAAGTCCCTCTCTTTTTTTTTTGTCCCCACAGGAGCAGCTGGTTCTTCCCGTCACTTCCAAGAAGCCGTTTCCCACCAGCGTGTGCTGGCTCATCTTTGGTCTGGTGGTCTTCACGTCGGGACTGGTGCTCGCCTCCGTCTACGTCTACCGCTACTATTTCGTACCCCAGGTCGGCTCTCGCTCCTCCTCCTCCTCCTCCTCCTTCTCCATCAACGCCGAGAGAAATCACGCCTAACTCGTCTGCGTTTGCTCCCATTAGCAGATCCCAGAGGACAGCTTGTTCCACTGCCGCGTGATGTACGAGGACTCGATCTTCGCTCCCCTGAGGGGCCGGCAGGAGCTCGAGGAGAACGTCGGCATCTACCTTGACGACAACTATGAGCAGATCAGCGTCCCCGTGCCACATTTTGGAGGCAGCGACCCCGCCGATATTATCCACGACTTCCAGAGGGTAGGTCCAGGCGCCTGTGCATGCTTTTTTTGTTTGTTTACCTTTTAAAACAAATTTTAGGTGTTAAACCCCACCCCACCCCCTTTTTTTCCCCCCCTTTCTATTCTTCTCCAGGGCCTCACCGCTTATCACGACATCGCTTTGGACAAATGCTACATCACCGAGCTGAACACGACCTTGGTGATGCCCCCGCGTAACCTGTGGGAGCTGCTTGTCAACGTCAAGGTGAGGAGCTCGGTCTCGAAGTGTCACTCTGTAGCTCATGGGAGAGAGAGGGAGGGAGAGAGAGTGAGAGAGAGAGAGGGAGAGGGACAGAGCGTTCCTCTCCTCCCACAGACGGATCGATGGAGTGATTCATACCTGTCTCTTTGCCACAGAGGGGGACGTACCTTCCTCAGACTTACATCATCCAGGAGGAGATGGTTGTGACGGGGAGGGTGAGGAACATGAGGCAGCTGGGCCCCTTCATCCACAGACTCTGCTACGGCAAAGAAACCTACCGCCTCAGACGCCGCAGCCAGCACCGACGTGAGTACACGCTTCCCCTTTTAAAAACATTTTTTTTTTTACCCCTAATCGGGAAACATGAGGCGCCGAATACATTTATTCGATTCCCACCACTTTAGTGAGTCACACGAAGTGTGCAGGGAATCCAGCGTTTAGTTGTTGCACGTGGGAGCAGAGTGAGAATGAGTGACAGTGCAGGGAAAAAATACCAGCATGACCAAATAAGGACTTCCTGGCGAATACTTAAATTGGTGTGAAATAAACAGCCTGGAATGCCTGATAATCATATCTGTGAGCGTCTTTGTGTGTGTGTGTGTGTGTGTGTGTGTGTGTGTGTGTGTGTGTGTGTGTGTGTGTGTGTGTGTGTGTGTGTGTGTGTGTGTGTGTGTGTGTGTGGGCACAGCGAGGGAACTTCCTGCGATGTGAGTCACTTGCGTTTGCAATGGGAACATCCACACAGTGCGTAGGCGGCGATGAGCATGAGCGATGTCTCCTTCGCTCCCGCCGCCTTTGAATGGCGAGTTCGAGAAATGATGCACCAACCCCCCCCCCCGCCGCCAACGTACATGGACGTGATTGGAGGGGAATCTCTTCTGCTGAACTCAATCCGTCCGCGCTTCTGTCTCCTGCAGGTATCGAGAAGCGCGAGGCGAAGAGGTGCCACAGCATCCGTCACTTCGAGAACACGTTCGTGGTGGAGACCCTCATCTGCAACCGGGTCTGAGGCCGACGGCGCGCTCAAAGCACCGAAGGCCACTCCAAACCATACCTCTTGAATGATTTAGTCTTTGAACTGCACTTTACGAGCAACCTTTTTCGTCCGACGGTTTCCGTTTCGACTTCCACGTTTGTCCTTTTCTGTCTGAACTTACTCCGGCTGTCCGTGTTGGGTGTTTTTTTATATTCCGAGTTGGTTTAGTCTGTATATCAGGACAGTGTGTACATTCGTTATGGATATATCTGTAGCTCGTCATGTCGTGCAAAACAAGTTGATGTGTCGTCAGGTTTGTGACATTCGATCACGTCTTTTCCTTTTGAAACCCAGTGCACTGTCAGTGATGGTAACGACGCTCGGAAGCTGCTTGCGCCGTGCACTCCTGTGAATATCTGTTTGCTGTTTTTTTATTTTCTTTTGCCAGAAAAGAAACTTTGGCAAAACATACCTCATGTTTAGAACTTTCTTTGTCCTTTGTGTGTGTTTTGTTTCTCATGACTGATTGGTGTATATAATTTCAATTTTTCCTAAGCAATATCTACTGTAAATTAACTTCTGGATCTCATATTGTTATGCATATGCATAGATTTCTTTCTGAAATCGATCATTTCTTTCTGTTTTGATTCCTTTCATACTTCCCTTGTCCCCGGGATACAAAATGGCTTTCGACTGTATTTAGTAGCAGTGCTTCAGAGGGACGGAAGGAACCAAAGTCTGCAGTCAGCGATCCTCTTCTTTCGCATTTCTATGGGATGATTCGGCAGAATGCTTTATAGTGTAGATGATGCAATCAAAGGCCTAAATCCTCCTCCTCCTCCTCCTCCTCTTCCTCGTTCCACTTCCCAGTCCCTCCTTCCTGTCCCAGTATCATCGCCACCGTTTTGATTCGTCCCAAGTGTTTTTTAAACGTGCATCAAGGAGCAAATCAGTCTCTGTTGAGACCTGTGATAATAAGCTCACATGTCATCCACCCGGATTTCGCTGTACAGTTTTTTTCCCTTGTTATATCTCGCTGCTTTAAGAATAAATAATCCAACTTTACTCTTGTCTTCTGCGCATCAGTCACCGAAACGTGTTCTCATTCTCCTGTTACAAAATGATAAATCAAACATTGTATTTCCACATAATCTGAGCTCCTTTTGCGAAAATGAATTAAAAATCTCACGTGGTCACATATGGAGTTGAACCAGAGATCGGACATAATGACGTTTCATGGATTCATAATCACCTAAATGTAGTATCTCTTTCTCCATTACCCTTAAGTGAGCACATTAATGTAGAATAGTCATGTTTACACGAGGAGCAGGTCCTCTCTACGGAGGCCGCCATGTTTTTTTTTTTTTTTACAGTAGCCCAGAGTGGACATACTAAACATCTTTTGAGTTTTATGGTCAACTGAGGGCTACCATAGGCTGCATGCTCAGAGGGGGGAGGTGATAGATACAACATGCAACTTCACCTCTAGATGTCGGCAAGTCTTACACACTGCACCTTTAATGAACTCAACCACGTCGATACAACACACATATCAAACGCCATCAAACCACATAAAATGTTCGTAACACAAACGATGAATAAAATATTGATATAAAAGGAAGCTATTGTTCATAAAGAGGAATAAAGTTTCTACTTTTTCTTCATCAACTTCCCCACAGCTTCTCTGAAGCATCTGATGAATTCACAGTGTCATCCCTCTTTCAGCCTCATTGCCGTAAACATGACAACACATCACATGATTCATCTTTTGTGGTTGTATTTTATTAAAACATGGAAGAGGAAGTTTTTAGAAATGAAACCGTGCAGCTTTGTGATTCTCCCCCAGGGCCCACGCACACAGATGCATGCATCAATGACAGTTTTATAAATAAAGTTTATAATGTAAATATACAGAGCCAGTCAGGATCCAGTAAAAAAATGGTTATATCCGTTCACATCATTGTGTTTCAGTCTGAGTTCATTGTACTTTCCAGACACACAAATGAAATCAGTGAAGACGAGGCAGGTGCAGTAATGAAACTGTTGAGATTTTGAAAAATCCAATTGAACCAGTTTCATTTCCGGTTTCAGTTGGAAAAAAATTGAAATGCCACATATGAACGAAATAAATGTACACTGAGCCCCAACGATACTGTGTGATTTTAAAGGCGCAGTAAGTAGGATTCTGAGCTACTAAACATTAAGGTCAGGTTGGACTTTTTCTAATTTCACCTGACACAAGTGCAAATGTATGAAATCTGAACACAGTTCAAATAAAGAAATAAATATGTCTCTCCACTTCAGAACATTATTCATTAATGATACAATCCACCTGAGCATCAATTCAATCTGGATTTATTTACATGGTACAGGAAAATAAATATGAATACATTTATGATGCTTTATATTCATAATGATCATTTCCATATATTATATATTGAATTGGGTATAGATATGTTTACATATTTTAGAAATGGAAGGAAATGACCCTGGAATGGTTTTAAGCTTCAATTAAAAAAAGTTTTATTTTCATGTGTCCATAATTAATGATGAATAATAATTGAATGAACACAGATCAAGATCACAGGTTAAAGGATGTTTTGCCTCAAAAATATTCAAATGAAAAGAAAACATGCTGTGTCCTGCATCAGTCAAATCTAATTTCATTTTTAGAATTGAAATATTTTTCATATAGTCCCTGGTGTTAAAGGTGCAGTGTGTAAGATTCGGTGTATCCTTCACCCTGCTGAGCTTGCAGGAGAACCTATGGTAAAAGACGTAGCAGGAAAAACATGGCGGCCCCCGTAGAGAGGAAGATACATTAATGGGCCCATTCGAGGGAAATGGGAGCAAAAGCACAGCTTGGTGGTGATGAACATGTTCATTTCTAATTGTTTTGCAATACTTTCTGCACCTTTAAGTGATCTATCTTTTCAACGTTCTTCCTCTGGTATTCGACTTGTCTCCTCGTGCCAAAACAAAGCGAATCACCCTCCACGTCTCTGTGTCAGTGTGTGTGAGGTGACGCCGCCACGAGCCACTTCTCATGCTCGCCTGGCTCTCACGTCGCTCTCTCTTTTTTTTGCAGATTGTACACTTTCCGTCCACAGAGCTCTTTCATGTCGCAGAGGTGCCAGCCTGCTTCCTGTCACCGGATCAAGATGCAGATCTATCCTTTGTGTGGCAGCCTGACACTTAACCTCATCTCTGTGTCTCACCGACGGCTCCTCTGCACTTTCACTGCCTAAAACCCCCCCAGGAGGCCCAGTCCCGTGGCCCGGGGGCCCACACAGAGACTCGTCCCCTGGCCGCCCGCCCTCAGAGCTCAGAGGTGCTGAACGTGGCTCTCCTCTGGCGTGGCACCGACCACCTGAAGTTGTGTTTGGTGCTCCTCACCTCGTGGGCGATGAAGTAGTAGCAGAGGGCGTCCAGGCAGCAGGTGACGTTGGACAGACACATGGCCACTTGTATGAACAGGCTGATCCTGGTCTTGTAGCTGCAGTCCTGAATGACGCCCTGGTGCACCTGAGGAGAGAGAGGAGCCCCCTGAGTGAACTTTGCTTTTTGAAATGAGGAGGGATGTGATGCTGCACAACCACATGAAGTCATTTTTTTATTTAATTTTAATTTTAATTTTAATTTTAATTTTAATTTTAATTTTAATTTTAATTTTAATTTTAATTTTTAATTTTAATTCTAATTCTAATTTTAATTCTAATTTTAATTTTAATTTTAATTCTAATTCTAATTCTAATTTTACTTTTAATTTTAATTCTAATTTTAATTTTAATTTTAATTTCAATTCTAATTTTAATTTTAATTTTAATTTTAATTTTGAATCTTCATCTTCTAATTATTATGAGTACATATGATTTTTTAAATCATCATTGTCATCATCATTGTCGTTATCGGCATGATTATAATATGATCATGATTATTGTCATTATCATTATTGTTGTTATTGTTGTTATTGTTGTTATTGTTGTACACCTTCCAGCTTGCTGAGCCCAACTGGAGACAGTGAGCTTCAACCTAGACAGGAGAGTCGCTGGTACAGGCTCTGAACCCAGTGACCGCGAAAAGCAGGAAATGCCCTCTTTAATCAAACCAAAAATAAAACAAACCTGCCTTGATACGTCTTTAAAGTTGTGAGAGCTGCTGCTGAGGATCGTAAATCATGACCAAAAGCTCCTGAGCTGCTGCTCACCTACTCGAACCTGAGTTTACTTGTCGCGTCTCTCACCAGGAACTGCAGCAGGATGCCCAGGTGACTCGGGGTGAAGGGGAGCAGGAAGGCGCTCAGGCTGCTGTAGATGATCTTCACGCAGGCCAGACTCTGCGGGCTGCGCTGGCCCGACCTCCGCAGGACCCAGATGGTCTGCAGCGAGCAGCAGACCACCACCAGCGCCGGCCCCAGGAACCCGAACACCTGCAGGCAGACGATGACCAGGGGTCTCCAGCCTTTCTCCGAGAAGCGGTGGAAGCAGTGGAAGTCCCTGCTCCCCGCTTGCCTGAAGCTGGGGATGGTGGGGGAGAGCGTCGCCACCACCAGCACCCACACGCCCACGCAGGTGGCCAGGGCGGCCCTGGGCGAGCGCAGCCGCTTGGCCTCGAACGGGTGGCAGATGGCCACCCAGCGGTCCACGGCGATGCACATGATGGTGTAGATGCTGCCGTAGATCCCCACGAAGTAGAGGCTCTCCAGCACGGAGCAGAGGGGCTGCAGGGAGGCGGGCCACCGGTGGTTGGTGGCGTGCATCTTGAAGGGCAGCGGGAAGAGGAGCAGCAGGTCCATCAGCGCCAGGCTGGTCATGTAGATGGTGGACTCCGTCCACTTCCTCAGGAAGAAGCAGAACACCAAGAGGGCGGCCACGTTCAGGAGCAGGCCCGCGAGGAAGATGGGGACGTAGATGACCAGCTCCAGGTATCGCACCAGGCTGTCCACGTCGTCGAAGGAGCAGTTGGTTGTCATGGTGACGCTGCAGGGCGGTGGAAGTTGCGGAAATGATGGAATGAAGATTTTTTTGAAGTCGTCATTAGCGGCTTGATGACGCATTCAGTATTTTTAAAGGCGCAGTGTGCGGGATTCGGTGACATCCAGAGGTGAAGTTGCATTTTCTGTCCATCACCTCCCACCTCTGAATACGCAGGAGAATCTACGGTCGACTTCAGTTGTCATTACAAGTCAAAAAATGCAACGTCCAAAAAAATTTGCATTTAAAGGTGCAGTGCGTACGATTCCGGGTCATTTCGGATGCAGTAGGCGACTGCACCTCCAGATGTCAAGAGCTCATTTAAGCGTAATGAAAAAGCAAGCCATACATTGAGGTGATTCTACATTTGTAAAAATATCAGCATTTCGTTTTGGACAGAAGTGACAAAAATCGTACACACTGCACCTTTAACTTAAAAATATGAAAGAGTTAATAACTGACGTACAGGTGTATGGCTGAGCTTCACGTCATTTATAAAAGCTATGAAATGTGTTTAAAAAAATCTGATTTACACCCATTTCTACCACACAAACCGAGGTACTGTAAATGCGTCATCGCTCCTGCAGTGGAATTAAAAAGGTACATTTTCATTTTTTCTATAATAGTAAGAAATGAATAAACACTTCTGTTCAGCCCAGTGAAGTGATTCTCACCTGCAGCAGTGAAATATCCTGTGGTGTGAAACATGAAGCAGGTCCGTCCCTCCTGGATGTCACAGCCTCCTCTGATCACTCAGCCTCTGTCAGCCTCTCTGCCCCAGACACACTTCTGCTTTCTCTGCCGCGGACGTTTCATCACCACTTCCTGACTCACGCCGCTCATCTGACATGTGACATCACGCTGTTCATCGAACCTCTGCCACTTGCGTCTGTCCACTCACTTTGAGACTGTCACACGCTCGTGACACATAGGATTTCGATTTAGTTTCAAATCAGCCGCAATAGAGACAGAGTCATGTTCATTTATCAAGTGTAGACATCATTTTGTAAATACTTTCTGTTTAAAATATCTCAGAAGTGACTGGGAAAATGATAATAATAATAATAATAATAATACTAGTTATAATAATACTACCAATAATAATAACAATAACAATAATAATAACAACAACAATAACAATAATGATAATAATGTGAAAAATAAAGGCAGTGTGTCAGATTTAGGTGAAATTATTTCCATTTTTTATGCAGGAAAATAATATAAACTAACACACAGACGTCTTCAGGAGTGTTGTTGTCATCAGCCTGAATTGAGGGCCGACATCAGGAGATCAGCTGACGTAGGTGTTGCTTTATGAAACAAGAAGCAATCATTGTTTGCAAAAGGTGCTAAAACCTCAGATACCATCTGACGGTTACAGCAGAGAGAGAGAGATAGAAACTGCGATGAATCAAAACATGGCAACAAGTTGCCGACACAACAGAACCTCGTCTCAAAAGCCGCATCTGCATCATCATCGCAGACAAATCACGATCGAGGAAACGTTGGCCAAGACACCACAGGTCTCTCACGAGTGGGTTTTGTCAGATTGTGGATCCACTGGGTGGAATTTCCATTTTTGAATCAAAAATAAATACATCGAAGCCACGCAGGGTTTGAGTCTGCGCTGAACCTCGTGACGGTCGGTTTATGATGAAACAAGTGTGGAAATGTGCCGTGAAGCCCGTGAGAAACTGCAGAGACGGATCTGAACCGATAAGGTGTTGGGTGGTTTCCTGGTGGCAGACTATTCTGGGTACGAGAGGATGTTTCTGTCACCCTTTCTCAGACGTAACGTTTAAGGAAGGGATGTGTCGAGCTCTCGCCATGAACCGAAATGCTGACAAAGGCACGAAGAACACTTGCGTAAAACAATTCTGTACAATTGTGTGATGAGCGTGTAGGAGGGTGTGGGCGGTCCTTACAGATAAACACAAGCATCTCATTGAACAGGACAGAGGTGTCAGACTCATCTTCACTCAGAGGCCAGACACTTTGATCTGAAGAGGGCCGGGCCGCTCAGATCAAAGCATAGCAACATGTAAACAACAACAACTCCAACGGGTTCCCTTTGTTTTGGGGGCAAAGGAAGTAGGATTTACACATGTGCCGTGCAACTCACAGATCACAGAGTATCTTCAAAGGCACGACACATCGCAACATAAATTCAATCTCTGTCATTCTCTGGAATGTTCACAGTCCTCTGGCGGGCCGACGTGGACTCTCTGGTGGGCCGCTTTTGGCCCACGGGCCACATGTTTGACACCGCTATATGGGACATGGTCTCGTGTCTGAAAAATATTGATGCCTTTACACAATCCATTTCACTAAAGGCCGTTATCGTTTGGTGTCGACGGCAAGTATTCAGTGGGCAGCAATTCGTGACTTCACCACTAGACGGCGCTAAACTACCTGAACCTTCAAAATAAAGTCGGTATAAACTGCTACCTCTTATCTAGTCATCTGGGTGACGGGGTATTGCTACCAGTACACACGGAACCTTGTTTGGGGGTATCAGTGTCAGGGGTCTCGACGTGGGATTCGAACCGCTAGCCTTTGCTTCCAAAGGAGACTGCCCTACCCACTGAGCCACTGCCGCTCCCTTCAAAAGGAAGTGGGGGAAAAAACAGCCAGTGACATTTGGCACACGTTTTATTGGATTTAGACTCAATTGAAATCCCAAATAAAAAATAATAAAAACAAATCATGGACATGTGGAGTTACCGTGGCAACGTCCAGCTGCACCACTGAGCTCGGAGGCCAAGAGGAAAAAGACAGAATGATTCCACTGAAATAGTTTTCCATCCTACTGTGAATAATAATAATAATAATAAAAAAAAATAAAATACAGTGACTTGTGAGCACAACACACGTTCGTACATGACGTCATGTTTGTTCAGCGGCGAAAACAAACTGTTTTAAAGAAATGTTTTCTTCTTCTTCTTCTTCTGACTCCTCAAATGTTTGCTGCTCAAACTCTGCGGTGTCTGCGCGGGCAGCACCACACAGAAACTCTACTTTGCAAAAGGTGAATTCATTGTGTAAGACTAACAACACGCACGCACAAACACACACACACACACGCACGCACGCACACACACGCACACGCACACGCACACACACACACACTACATCTAAAGGCCTACAGAGCATGCATGTAAGGAATGAAAGAAAGACATGGACGTGCTGTAGTTTCCACTGGAAGAACCAGCCAGTTTCTAACATCATACCTTCAGGAATAAATGGACATGGAGTGTGTGTGTGTGTGTGTGTGTGTGTGTGTGTGTGTGTGTGTGTTTATGTGTGTGTGTGTGTGTGTGTGTTGACATGAGGTGTACATCTGTAAAACAATCAGTGGAGGGACCTGCCACAGTTTTCTGCATCTACAGTGAAGCAACAGGAAGGGAAGGGGAGCAGAGAAGAAGAGACACACACACACACACTCACTCAGACTCTCTCTCTCTCACACACACACACACACACGCACACGCACACGCACAAGCTCAGATGCTTCACTCTAGGATGTGGTGAACTTCCTCAGTGTGATGACGATGAGGGCGAGGAGGACGGAGGCTCCCAGGAAGACTGCTATGACGATGGCAGTGATGGCCCCGGGGCCCAGCACCCCTACACACACACACACACACACACACACACACACACACACACACACACACACACATGAATACATACAGACGTGCATAGAGTTGCTGTGCTCATCAGATGGTGTATCCGGGCCTCACCCTCCTCTTCGTCGATGGTCGGGGGTTGCGTGGCGTCCTCGTAGTCGGTGGCGTGCGAGTGCTCCGTCACGTCCTGGTCCTGGTAGGGGTCCCTGGTGGTGACGTCGCTGGGCGGCTCCCCTGACATGGTGTCCTGGTTGTCGCTGGTCGCTGGGTCCGCAACCGTCTCTGCAGAGTGAGACGAGACAACATTTTGTTCGCATTCACTTCTTCCGTCGCGGGCGGACGTTCACCCCAAGTCACCCGATTACCCGTGGAACACGACACGACTCAAAGACGTGAAAATCGTACGCACTGCACCTTTAAAGTGGTGGTACTTTGACCCAACTCTCGTATGGACCAAA
>JAFBJT010108291.1:0-11732 GCA_016785325.1 Chascanopsetta lugubris
ATTTGTGTTAACTTCACTGTGTATCCCTTCTTTCAGTATCAAATAAACCCAATAAATAATGTTCAAATAAAAGATACTAAAGATTGAGAGAATATGAAATAAAAAATCTGTCATATTGGTGGAGAAACCAGTGGAATCATTGTGATCGACCGGTCGATTGCGAGGGAAGTGCAGGTTGATTGCCGGTAACGTGTCAACCGGCGCCCGCCACGCCTCAACACGCGGGAGGGAGAGAGGGGGAGAGAGGGAGAGCGGCTGTCACTCTGTCACTGCAGCGCAGTGTGTGCACATAAGCACACAGAGGCACACACACACACTTCGTTCCCGTTCAAACATATTTAACATCGTACAATCATTATCCACACCAATTGCCCCCCACCCCCCGGTCAACAAATCGCCACCGACCCGGTTGATCACTTTGACTTAGTCATCAAAAAGTAGTTCGCATGGCAAAAAAGTGTGGGCACCCCTGATCTAGAACCACAGAAGAAAGAATGTGTTTTTGTTTTTCCCTCGCAAATGTTCTTATTATTGTATTCCTAGGAGAATAATTACTGGCAGAGTAACATTACCTTCAGCATAATGAGCATTACCTTCTGATTGAAAGGCCATTTCAGGAGTGCGTCGCTGTGTCCTCTCATCACCACAAAGAACAGAGACAGATGAGTCCCTCGGCCCGTCCCATCACCGTTCAGATAGATCCGCAGGCACATCTTGTAGCCGTATTTACTGGTATAAAAGGCTGGAAAACAGCAACAAAGTGTAATGGTGATTGTTATTCAGAGCTAATCAGACAAATGTTTCATCATTGTCTGGATCGTTTCTCATACGTTAGTCATCATGTACGGTTGTTACCAGGAGAGAACATGGCAGGGGCTCGTCCGGCCACGGCATCTTGCCTCTTCTTGGTGAAATCTGAGATCTTCCACACGAAGACGCCGTCGTACGTAGCAGCAGACATCTCCCTCATTTTGCCCTCCATCTCAACAATGGACAGGTCTCTCAGACTCACAGTTCTCTCCAGCTGACGGACCTGTCACATGAACACAGGTACAAAGAGAGTTGGCGTCCATAGTTTCATACAGTCATTGAATCCATTAATATTCAGCCTGTTTAAAAAGCCCTGCACTGACAGAGGCTGTGACATAGTTCATGGATTTAAAGGCGCAGTGCGTAAGATTTCCGTCATTTTTGTCATTTTCATGAATTTATAAAAACCTAAATGTTTTATGTCCTTTGCCATTTAATGAGCCCATTAATGTCTATTTACATGAGGAGTGGGTCCTCTCTATGGGGAGAGCCATGTTTTTACAGTAACCCAGCGGACGTACTAAACATCTTTAGAGTTTTAATGAACTGAAGTCTACCATAGGTTCTCCTGCATGTTCAGATGGGTGAGGGTGAGGTGATGGATACAACATGCGACTTCACCCCTAGATGTCACCAAATCGTACACACTGCACCTTTAACTAAGGCACATAAAGTTAATCAATGAGGCAAGTTTTCATACCAAGACTAGCACTGATCATAATATACAGCATCTAAACTCCCACCTCAGAAAATACTTCAAGTACCACATTGTACCGAACATTAATTTGCAGTAGCCCTAAGTATTCAGCTACAGCTATGCCCAGTTCAATGAGGAGGCGGGGCATTTATTCCTAATAAGTACATTCATTATCATTGTCAGCCACTTTAAATATTGTAAATACACAGTTTGAATATTAACACTGTGCTTTCATATGCAAAATGGACTAAAATAATACTTAAATTAAAATGTATTTCACCTAAAAATCAAATTAACATTATACTTAACTAAATGTACTAAAAACGTATGTACATAAATATTAAATAGAAGGTCAAGACTTCATTTTTGTCTCATTTCCTTACATGAATGATTGAAAAGCTTAAAAACATTTACTACTATCAAACATACTAGAATCGAGTGTGTGTTAACATATTATATGTTATTGAATTGATTTCAATTTGTTGAGATTTCTTCCAGTGATTCATCGGTGTACCACTAGGGGCCATGCTGCATTCAATGGCCAAGCTTTACTCTGTGTCATTGTGTCACCTTGTTGTTGAGGATCTCTATCTTGTCCTGGTCCAGTCTGTGTTGGCGGTTGTAGGCCTCCATGGTGGTGCAGGAGCGCTCCATCTCCCGGTTCAGGACACACACGATGTTTTCGAAGGTGCTCACTTTGTGCTCCAGCTCCTGGCAGCGCCGACTCAGCTCCGCAACTTTGGTCTTTTCGCTCTGGAGCTGCAGCTCCAGGGCCGCGCCCACAGTGCTGGGCAGCGGGGTAAAGGAGGTGGCCAGAGTCGGGGCACATGCACCCTGCACGGGAGCAGCGGTGCCTCCGCCCAGCTGGCTCATCTTCTGCTCCAGGTCCCTGAGGGACTGGTGGAGCTCCTGCAGCTTCTGGCTGGCCACATCCAGGCTCTGGGGTTGCAAGCTCTCCAGGCTCACCTTGATGCCCATGATGAAATGCAAGAGCAGGTTGAGATGTTCATAGGAGCACTGACGCTCGTGGTCATGGATCTTCTCTTTCTCCACCTTCAAGTCATTGAAATAGAAAGCAGACACATATAAACAACTGTTACACAGTGCAGTTAGTAGAGACTATCAAATGAATGATGTGTGAGGTCAAGCCACAGCAGGAGAAAAGAGAGATGGCGAACAAAAATACTAAATGAATAAATCTAACAAAAGAATCACAATATACAAAAGATGACATGTCAAAATATAAACAGATTAGAAACCAGACGTTTTGCATCAACATATTCAAAGTATGCAGTAATATGGAATGCAGATTAAACACGTGTAAAACTCATGAAAGCTCATGAGGTCCACACACATGGATGTACATCTTGTACATTGGGTGGCTCTGTTGACACATTTTTACAAATACAACTGGATGATCTCCCATAATTGAACTCAAATCATAACCTAGAAAGCTGTGAATAATCACAAGCTCCGTGTGATCTACCTTACCACGCTCTGCTTCATGATAATATATGTATGTTATTATTGATCATTTTTCTATCTTTATGGCTGTGTGGGATTGTTTAAATCTTTTTGTTTTTGTATTCTACTCATTCATTTATCTCTCAGATTTAGATCAGCACTCATTAATGATTTAATAAATGAGCACTATTTTGATTTGCTCTGTTTGACTGAAACATGGCTTCAAGTAGACGATTATGTATTTGTAAATGAAGCAACGCCCCCACCCACATTAATGCCCACATCCCTAGAGGTAATGGCAGAGGTGGAGGGGTTGCAGCAATATTTAACCATAACCTTTTATTCACCCCTCGACCCACAGGAAATTAGAAATCATTTGAGTATCTTACTCTTAGTCTGTCGGACCCAACCATCAAACAAAATAACAGACTTCTCTTAATTATCCTATACCACCCACCCGCCCCCTATTCTGAATTCTTCAGTGAATTTCCAGAATTTCTCTCAGGATTAGTTCTCTGTTCTGATAAAATCATCATAGCGGGTGATTTTAATATTCACGTAGACGTAGCCAATGACAGCCTTAGCTTATCTTTCAAATGACTGCTTGACTCAACTGGCTTCAAACAGCAGGTTAACAAACCAACCCACTGTTTTAACCACACACTTGATCTTATTCTGACATATGGCATTGAAGTCCATAACTTATTAATATTCGACTATAACCCCCTACTGTCTGACCACTGTCTACTTCCTTTTGAATTTTCAATCTTAAATGTTACTGAATTAAAACAGCAATGTTGTTACCGTCGCTGCTTATCAGACAGCTCAGTTCAAGAATTTAAAGAACTGCTCTCATCCGCCCTTCAGCCATGTGTCAGCTCAGCAGAGGAAGACTGTAAAAACATCTCTCCCACACGGCTCAGTAACTTAGTTGACAGCACAAGCTTAATACTGCAAACGGCCATAAATGCTGTTGCACCTCTAAAAAAGAGAGCTGTCACTAAAAAGAAGTTAGCTCTGTGGTATAATGCTCAAACTAAAAACTAAAAACACGGAGATTAGAAAGAGCATGGCGTTCCACACTTAATGACAGTCACTATGTCTTGTGGAGGAACAGCTTTGAAATGTATAGAAAAGCCCTGCGACAAGCTAGAACCACTTATTACTCAGAGCTAATAGAGGAGAACAAGAACAACCCCAGGTTCCCCCTCAGCACTGTAGCCAGGTTGACAGAGAGCCATAAAGTATCAAATCAGTGCAGCATTTGATACTATAGACCAGGGGTGGGCAATCAATTTTGACGAGGGGCCACATGAGAAAGCTGAACTGTGTTGGGGGGCCACATTGGCAAAGTGTTGGGGGGAGGGCTCATGTCCGTGCACAGATCGCTGTGTGTGTGCGCACGCCGGGAGATCGAAAAGGACTACAACAAAGATGGACTTAAACATTAATCATTCACATTCATAATTAATGTATTGTTATTGAACATTCTATGTAACATCTATTGCAGGTCTGTCCATCCTGGGAGTGGATCCCTCACCTGTGACTCTCCCTAAGGTTTCTACCTTTTTTTTTTCCCCCTTAAAAGGGTCTTTTCCCCAGTAGTTTTTCCTGACCCTTGCCGAGGGTCCAAGGACAAAGGATGTTACCCTGTGAAGCCCAATGAGACAAACTCTAATTTGTAAATGCATGTTTTCATTCTGTCTTGTTTTCTTTTCTTTTCTAATATTTGTCCTTTTGTGTTGTTCTACTTTGTGTGTGGGGGGATACAAATGGATGACACACAGTCATTGGTGTTTTGATATCATATACTATCTCGCAAGCTATTGTGTTGTTGAAAAATAAAAGAAAAAAAAACGAATGAAAGCGACAAGTCATGAGAAGCATACAAGAAAAAGTCATTGAAAGCAAGAGCTGAATAATGTAGATGATATATGTCATCTTATATTTAAACTGCTAATGTGAGACATGTATGGTTATATTGCTGACAGAGACATTATTGAATACAAGGTGCTAAAAATAGTAAATTATGACAGAAATCTACTTACAGACGTATCGCAGCCAACAACATGAAATCTGCATGGTGCTTTAAATTTACTGCAGAACTTAATATGGTCCACATACTGCAAAGCAAAACAAGAAAGAAGCTGATGACTGAGAGGACATGTTGCACAACTTGATTCCTACTGGCTAAATGGGTCATGAGATCAATCAGACAGAATTATGAAAATCCACTGGATGATCGTGAATACCTTTTCTCTGGGGATCTTCTTCTTCGCACAACCTTCACAGATCATCGGGTACTTTGGACAGATTTCATCATGAGCCTAAAGAAACAAGGAGACAGTGTTGGTTCACAGACTGACCTAACACATGATCTTTACCTGGCTTCTTTAAACTCCACAGCGGCTTTTTCTTATGATTTGGTTTAATATAAATATGAATTTCAGGACAAAAAAGCCTGTTTTTAAGAGCATTTTTAATTATTCAAACAGATATTGTGGTGGTCAGAGGCTGATACATCAGTGACCGTGGTCTCTGTTAGATTGACGAATTATTTCTTTCCCTCTGCTGTCAGACGGGATGGGAGTATTTCACAACAATGGACTAGCTCATACAAATTTAAAGCAAAACTTTATTTAACTGTAATTTTGCACAACAGTTGCACATTACTTTTACTTACTTTAATTACTTTGCACAAAATACTCTGAACAATACTTTCAACGATATCCACTTGTTAGTAGCTCTGTTTTTACATTATTTTTTGACAATTCCTGTGTGTCATTCACTGTGGACAGCAAATTACATTTGTATTTGTCCTTGATAGTTTACATTTGTACTGTATTTTCCACATGCTGCCTC
This sequence comes from Chascanopsetta lugubris, assembly GCA_016785325.1. Taxonomy (NCBI): domain Eukaryota; kingdom Metazoa; phylum Chordata; class Actinopteri; order Pleuronectiformes; family Bothidae; genus Chascanopsetta; species Chascanopsetta lugubris. The sequence goes on from JAFBJT010108291.1 coordinate 5,834, forward strand.
TGAAAACTGCCTTTATTTATTCTTATTCTTATTTTCACATTTACAATGTATTTTTGTGTGGCATACACTGAACACTGAACATACAATGTGGAGTATATGATTTTCTTTGAACAGGGAAACATGTTTCCTTACTGTGCACATGACAATAAACACTTTGAATCTTGAATTTTGAGAGAATGGCCGATCAGAGCATTCTGGGCTTTTCTGTGAGGGCGGGGGTAGACTTTACAGTGTTTTCTGTATATCTGAGACTGTCAGCATATTCTAGCAGTGACACAAATGATAATGTATGCCTCTAGAAAAGAGTGAAATAGTTGTTATACTCACTGATTTCTCACTGGGATCTCCATAATGTTTTCCTTACACAGTTATATATGTGTATGAATGTATGTTTTGGTAAAGAGACTTCAACTATGAATGAGTTCACAAACTTAAACATAGGAGTCAGACAGAGTTGTGTGATCGTCATCCAAAGATGGCTGACCTTGATGTTCTTCAACAGGAAAGGTTCTTTGCAGTATTTGCAGTTGAGTGTCCTCTCTGGACACTCCCTCTCGTTGTGACGCTCCTGCTCATTGGCTCTCATCAGCTCTTTACAGGAGGGACACAAGATGATCATGAAGTCACAGTTGCCCTCGTGACTCACCTGCAAATGACAAACAACAAAGATGTTGAGTAGTTGAAATATGTTTCTGCTTGGTGATCTTGGAATGACCTTTGGCTTGATGTGGTCACTAATTATATAGACTATCACCATTGACTTCATGCACATACAATCATAATAGAGGCTAAAGAACAAATAGAAAGCCCCCTAAAGGGGCAAAATAGGTCCCCTTTAAAATCATGTCCCGTCAGTACCAACAACATGGTGCAACAGCTCCACCCAGTGGCAAGAGGTTTCCTCTCTTGACATCTATTCTTACCTTATCGAGTCTCTGTGTGAGTAAATGAGCAGTGAAACATTTTATAAATAAATATTTTGTCTGAAAGTGGTAAAACTAACATTCTCATCATATTTCAGGGAGAAATCAATTTCTTTTTCAGCAACTACTTTGAATATACCTCAAATTCTTTGATGGTTCCTGTCCACGTGCATCCTTCATTGGGACAGACAGCAGCCAGAGCCTCCACTTCTCTCCGAGCTGCATTATCGGGGAAAGCCTGAGTGGAGGAACGGAACTTGTAGTCAGTGTTTCAAAAATGCTGTTTGAGTTTACTGACAGCTTCAATATGCGGGGCTCCCTTTTTTTCTCCTGGCTCCCTTTGGTGCGGCACATATGATTTTTGTAAGGACGACTGAACTATTATTGTTCTATTTATTGTTTCCAATCCAATCCAACTTTAAAAGGCACTTCAAACAATCACAAAGGTCCAAAGTGCTATACAGAAAAATGCACAGCACCCATGGAGCATAAAATAGATACAAATATAAATAAAACAGGTTAGAAGACCTAAAACATGAATACAGTCAAATAAAAGCAGAAATAAATATCAACAAATAAATCAATAAAAAAATCAAAATGTCAGCCAAAACTGAGATCAGTCACTCTGGTTCTGTTACACTTTTTAAAAATATTTTTTACAAATATTTATTACATCTCTCCTGAATGAGAGACTCAAAATTAAATCTAACAAACGAGACAATTCCGTACATACCAATGCTTCACTTCATGTAATATTGTGAATATCTGAAATGAATTGGTAAAAAGTCCAATTCGAAAATATACTTACACCGCCCTGCTTGAGGATGGAGGTGGGTTCTTCAAATAAGTCTTCTTTGATGCACGCACCACATTTCTGTGGTCCAGAGCTGAAAGACAAGAAAAACAAACCTGGCCATTAACAGACATAATGTACCGTGATAATACATCCACAATATAATATGCATACTTCATGGGCCAATGATAATATCTGATATGAAACTAGAAAAACTCACTCGTGGTCCTGTGATGTGTCTGTGTAACTATGTCATTACAATTCAAGTTTTTGAGAAAAATGTAAATGTAATTGTACTGCACCATTTGCTCACATTCTCAATTATATGACTGTTTATATTCACATCCGAAGCACATCCTCACTACAGAGGCCGCCATGTTGGACTAACATGTTCTTATACTACCCAGAAAAACTAACTAAACACTTTTGGGTTTTAATGGCTGCCATACATTCTCCTACAAGCTTGGGAAAGGAGAATGGGGTGAACATGCACGCAACTTTACCACTAGATGTCTCCACAACTAAAACAAAGGACCTTGAAGTGATTAACTGATTAGAAAACAAATATTTTCAATTATTTTGGAAATGATCCATTTTGTACATGAACATAAAATGTTGAATGATTCTCAGATGTCAACATTTGTGGTTTCTTTCTTAATTTCTCAACAAAAAAAATACTAGCTTCAGATATTGGTTAGTTAGAAGTCACATACATCTGGAGTCAGGGGAAATGTATCGACAAAATGATTAAATATAGGATTTGGTATTTTTGTGAGAAATATCCTTTACCCACTTTAGAAAACCTATGTGTTTTCAGAAGATAATTTACAAACAAAAAACTAAAACCTGAAAAGTAACCTTCATGTTCACAAATTTCCGAAATGAGAAAGTATATTTGATTTCATTGGTTAGGCTCCATCAGTCAAAGGCCCACAACCCACTCAAAACAGGTCCACAACCAACTTTTGTGTTGCGATCCATCAGTTGAGTATAACTGTGTTAAGAGTGACAGTATGTGGTTTCCTTGACCAAGGGAATTTGTTTAGATGGCCAACTCCTGAAAGTCTGAATGTTTTCTACATTTAAAAGGGACCTATTGTGCCCATTTAAGGGACTTGCTATTTGTTCTTTAGCCTCTATTATGATGATAAACGTTATTTATACTCTCGGAAACGCTTTTTTAAAAACGAGCCCTTTCAAATCTCAAGAATTCCTTTCTCGGGTGTAACGCGGGGTTTTGCCCCCCCCCCCCACTGAAACGTCACCATCTCCTGCTTGGCTGATCAGTAGGCGATCGCAGATTGGCTGAAAGTGTAGTTTAGTCCCGCCCTCTAAGCAAGCAAGTTTCACACTCACAGGCAGCTCTCAGTCGGCAGCATTCACTGCAAAACATTAACATTGAGAACTAACTTGATTGACACCCTCCAGTGCAGACACACACACCCACAAGCAATTTGTGACAACAAAAATTGCTTGCGTTACAAACCGCAGGTTTTTCTGCTCCCGTTGAAGCTGCCACCGTTTTTGCTAAATTACTCAAAAATGCATTTAGGTAATTTTATGCAGTTTCAACCATCTTATTAGTGATACTTCTACACAACAACAGTGTTTTTGACTCCAAAAGTGAGGAAAACCACAACAGGTCCCCTTCAAAGCTTAAATGCTGGTTTATCATTAATTATACATGTTAGTTGCTTTGTTAAATACAACTAGCTCCAAGGGTTATTTTAATTCACTTTCACTTTAGTATGCGCTTTTGTTTTAAGGATACTAGCTACAAATAATTTTTGACAACGAGAACAGATTCATGATTGTTTTACTTTGGATAGGAAAATAAACAGAGGCCACAGCATTTGTTTGTTTGTTTGTTTACAATGAGACAGACACCACACAAATCTTGTCACCTGCTTGGACACATTAGATCCCTGCACCCGACCCTATCCTCTTTTTGCTTTTATTCTGTTTGCCTCCTTCTACAATCAAACTTTGTAAAGAATTTGAATGCACTCATTTGTTTGCTGCTGATGTTTTGTCAACACACTGAAATAGAGTTCCTTTCCTGATGTGCAATGTGAATAGGGAGACAATATAATAGATCACACCTGGACACAACAACATAGATTTGACAAAGGGGAATTAACCTTAAAAGGTACAGTGGGTAAGATTTGGTGACATCTACAGGTGAAGTTGCATTGTAAAGGCATTGCCTCACCCTTCCCATCTGAGCATGTAAGAGGACCTATCGTAGCCCTGGGTTGTCATTCAAGCTCAAAAGATGCTGAGTATGTCCAGTCTGGGCTACTGTAAAAACATGGCTGACCCCAGGGGGTGGACCCGCTCCTGATGTAAATAGCCATTAAAGGGCTCATTTAAGAGTAATGTGAATAGCAAGTTATACATTGAGGTGATTATAGATTTGTAAAAATGTCTGTATATAGATGTAGTGGCAAAGACTGACTGAAATGTTCAGCCATTTTGGCCACTTCTAAGGCATATCACAAAACAACTATATACTGACATTGTCATGAATTTACAGTCACAGAAATGTATCAATTTTTCTCCATTACCCTTAAATAAGCAACTTGACGTATATTTACATGGTGAGGGGGTCCTCTCTACAGGGGCAACCATGTTTTTGCAGTAGCCCAGAGTGGACGTCCTAAATATCATTTGAGATTGAATGACAACTGAAGTCTACCATGGGTTCTCCTGCATGTTCAAAAGGGTGAGGGTGAGGTGATGGATACAACATGCAACTTCACGTCTAGATGTCACCAAAGCTTACACTCTGCACCTTTAAGGTCTAACATCCAAAGCTATGAAAATTATTCAAATCAAATACAAAACATATAGACTATCAGGTCTCTGGTCCATCATTGTGATCACTGCATCTCTTCACTTCTGCATCATGACAGAGGAAACACATCCGGTGCTATCACTGTCACTTCAGTGCAGAGAAGGCTGTGTAAAAGTACATAAATAAACTGATGCTTTCCAGGTCACATCGTATAATTCTTGTTGGGTGACGATGCCTAACAATGCTTGTTAGGAAGTCATTCTAAACTTGCATCGAAAAATGTCCAATTTAATGATGACAAAGACTGAATGACAAACACTGTGAGGAGTCATGTTGACATCAGCCGACACACAAACTAACCAGGGTCGTGACTTTGATACAACCCAGTGCTGTTATCAACTTGTAGGAATGTGCCCTGTTTGCTCCGGTCAGTCACAGCAGAGGTTAGCAGGCTAACCCATCACACACTGACGTTTCACTGGGATTAAGTGACGATAGAACAAAAACATGTAAGCCGAATTTTACAGTAGGGTTAAAAATAGGATAAATGTGGTGTCTTTTTTGTTACAGTACCAACGACCTAGATAACAAACGGCGCACAATTAAATTGGCAGATATTTGAATGATATTTGGTAGCACGTTGCTACACACACGCAGCTAGCTTGCTAGCATCCGTGACAGCACTCACCTCACTATCTTGTTGAAGCAGAAGGAGCAGAAGCGGTGTCCGCACTGGGCTTGCAGCGGCCTTCTCAGCACTTTCTGGCAGGAATTACACAGATGCTTGTCTTCCAGGCTGTTGGCCAGGATTTTCTTTGGGAAACCCGGTTTGTTGCCTTCCAGGGAAGATGGTGGAGAAGGTTCCTGTGCAGCCATTATTTCCCCTGAACAATATCGGGGTACTCAGTGGGGTGTGTTCAGCACAGCAAACGCTGCTCACACTGGTTTTTAACACCGACCACTCATCGCCCTGTGTGTGGCTCAGTTTATTGAGGCTCTTGTTGTTGCTGTCATGGGTTCGATGTTCATGGTCGGAGATTGAAAACACACCAGGCGTATGTGTGATGTGATAAAAGAGTGAGAGTGATGAGGAGGAGGATGCCTGTATCACCTGTAGGTCGCTATGTCTACCGCTAGAGGTCGCAAGCATGCTAGAGGAGCGCCTGATTTTTCAATGAGGGAAAAATCGAATTGTCTTTATCTATTTTTTTATGTATTTGGTGAATTGAACATATCAATATCAAACTACAGAACACATATATAGAAATTCATCATTCACAATAAGTTCACATTGAAGCAAACAATACTCAATTGTTCCGGTGGTTGGACTGCTGTTTCAATAAAAAGAAATAATACAAAAGTCCAGTCATGGTGATGTTTTCTTTG
>JAFBJT010108291.1:21794-33720 GCA_016785325.1 Chascanopsetta lugubris
TGGCATTGTTTGCGTTATTTTTTTTCTCAACACAAATTCTCAGTGATGTGGGAAATCTATGTGCTGCGCTTAGCAAAGGATGGCAGGCGACAGATTGGTATTCAAACATATTGAGGGGGCTTTTACCAGTATTTTGTGAGTGACTTAAAGGTGCTGTGTGTAAGATTTGGTGACATCTACTGATGAAGTTATGTTGTATCCATCACCTCATCCTCACCCTTCTGATTTCAGCATGCAGAGGAACCTATGGTAGCCCATAGTTGTCATTAAAGTTCAAAAGATGTTTAGTATGTCCACTATGCACTAATGTAAAAACATGGCATAACATAATGAAGACCCACTTCAGATGTAAATGAACATTAAAGGGCTCATTTTAGAGTTTGGTCATACAATGTAGTGATTTTGGATTTGTTAAAATATCGGTACATAATTGATATGTAATTATATTTAAGTGACAACAATTGACCAACATCTGAGACACCGCACCTTTAAAGGAAAGGTGTGTAAGATTTGGTAACATCTAGTGGTGAAGTTGCATGTTGTATTCATCACCTCACCCTGACCCTTTCGAGCATGCAGGAGAACCTATGGTGGCCCTCTGTTGTCTAAAAAACTCTAAAGATGGCTGGTATGTCCCCTCTGGTTTATTGTAAAAACAATGGCGGCCCCCCGGCTCCTCATGTAAATATACGTTGATGGGTTCATTTGAGGGAAACAAGAACAAAAATACATTTGTGCCATCATGAAAATGCTGGTGTGTAATTGTTTTGTAATATTTTTCTTCTACTAATAGAAGTGACAGAAATGAACAAAATCTTACACACTGCACCTTTTCATGTAAAATGGCCCAATTGGCAGGATCTGTCATTGGATTTGGGGTTTGTTGAGAATCTTGGTCTAAATGGGGACATGGGAAATTGTTTTTGGAAATAATTGTCATGGCATTATATCTTGCACCTATTTTCAAAATGCCATATTCATCAAAAGTGACTATAAGCTAGTCCTGATATTTCCAATACACTTCCACTAGCACAGCAGTCAAAATGGGGCTATCCTCAAACATTTGATGAGCAGTTGCATCAGCTGGAAAGACTTTGCATTTTTTAGCGGCCTGGCCTTGCAATGCCTCACACCACTGTGCGGAAGCAACACTGAACTGAACTACTGAAGTAGGCGACAAGGCTGACTCACAATGACAGACCTGCAAAACCAACAATGATGAAAATACAGGCAGGTTAAGGAGGCAGAGGGCAACACAATGTTTGGCTCTGCTGGCTGCTTCAATACTTTCAAGGAGACACTCCACGTTACAGTAAGAGCCTGAGCGACGACAAAACACCAACTTGTCTTGATTTGACGGTGGAAATCTGATAACTCCACCGCATGAAGAGGATAATTAACTTTATGTCTCTACTAATGGAAAATGGTCTGTATTTATATAGTGCTTTATAAAGTCTTGAAGACCTCTAAAAGTGCTTTGCAGTACAGTTTACATTCACCCACACATTCATTCTTTGCATCTATTTGCAGCAATCAACAGGACAATGTGGGGTTCAGTGTCTTGCCCAGCGACACTTCAGCATATGAAATGGGGGGAGGCGGAAATCAAACCCCTCGACCTTCTGGTCAGAGGACAGCTCCTCTAACCCCCTCAGCCACAGCTGCACCTAATCTTAGGTACAGTGACAATGTTGTTAAGGCAATGCTCTCACCAACCAATCAACATCACCCAACATGTTGATATACATATGATAATGAAACCCCACCTCTGCGGCTGAGAAGCTAACTGAAATAGGATTCTGACAGTTTATGGGATATTTTGCAAATGAACAATACCTTGACACCACAAACACTTCATGAATACATCTTTACATTACTTTTTGCAGAGGCTACAGACACGAGTGAAGCTGTGATAAAGTCGGCTCACCTAGGTAGCAGAGCCTCGACCCTGCTGTACCAAAAAAGCACTGCCATAGTTGACAGTGCCAACTACTGTCACACATCTGTTAAAAGAGCTGGCCACAAGGCTGTGGTGAAAGAAATGGAGCTTTTACACTGCATTCCTTTTGAACTCAGTGGCTCAATAGCTCCAACGTAGGTGTATGCTCAAGTGACTGCTAGTTCCATTGATGCTCTGGAAGAAAAAAAAAAATTGGCTGCTTTTAAGATTAAAATGAAAGCAACCGGAAATCTCCGTAATGCACCATGCAATATTAAACAAAGAGGGTGATGGCTGGAGAGCTGTTAAAAGTGACATCCAATACACAGACGAGTTGTGGCCAAAATATGACTCAGCTAAGAAAGAGGCTTATAAGCCAAGAACAAGGCTTAAAAGCCAAGAACAATGATAATGACTCAAATCAACCCACTGGGCTTAAAGGTGCAGGTGTGTAAGATTTGGTGACATCTACTGGTGAAGTTGCATATTGTATCCATCACCTCACCCTTCTTATCTGAGCATGCAGGAGAACCCTGAGCTGTCATGAAAGCTCAAAACATGTTTAGTAGGTCCACTTTGGGCTATTGTAAAAACATGGCAGCCCCCATAGAGAGGACCCGCTGATGTAAATATATATTAAAGGGCTCATTTTAGAGTTATGTAAAAAATAAGTTGATTGAGTGAGGTGATTAATCATAGACAGGAATGACATTGACCGAAATCGTACACATTGCACCTTTAAATGAGCCCTCTGGACCTTTTAAACATTTAATTTACAAAATGAAGCTTTAAAACAAAAATAGACAGCTGTTGTTAGTCAACAATCCAGATATCTCAATCTGAATTCTGGCTTTTTCTTTGTTGTGCTCGAACAAAATGACACACATCCACTTCTCTCTTTTTACCTCCTGGGCCTGGTTGCAAGGATTCCGCTTGACACAAAGGCCTAAAATCACATGGTATAAATAAAGCAAAAACATGTCCAATAAGAACAAGAGAGCAGTTATCACTGTCCTCTTAATTGTTGCTTTGAGCAAATGCAATGTCAACAATAGCTTGTTAACGAGCCAATGTTCCTGCAGGATGGTGCAGCCTATATCTCAGGCTCTGAGTCCAAGTATTTTTTTCTTTTTTTTGGAGACCATGCAGAGCTGCTGAAATGAATTCCATGAGTTAGATATGGGAACTGGCACAAAATGTTCACTGTGGGCAGAGAGCGATGTGTCCTATCCATCAAAATTCAGACCCCACAAACTGCAGAGTCCAATGAGTCCGTAGCTCCATACTGATCCAGGGAGAGTTAGAAATGGCACAGACTAAAGGAAGAGCCTCTCTTCACCTTCATCCAACCTGTGAATTGCTGAGGAACATGGGTTTAGATCACACTCGCATTCATCAGCTATTCTCCACAAGATGCTTTTTCCTCCTAGTTGCACGACACAATAGCACTCCAATGCCAAACGACAAATTTTAGCGCTGCCCGCCTTTCCACACTGACACACAGACACTATAGTCACCGCAGCCATATGACAAACATCCCTCCTCCTCCTCCTCCTCAGACTCCATCACTTCTCAAGTTTATCAACCTTTCCTGTTGTTAAAATGGAGGCTTATAATTTGTAGCTCAGAGCCTGACATTTTATATATTGGCATTTGATTACTGATCCTCAATCCCTGATTTTTTTAATAAAACTAATTTGGTTTTAATCAACATGTGACATTTTCTAAAGACAATTAATCAAAACAAGCTGCTTGCTGAAAAAGCAACTAAATTATCCAAGACAGGAAATGTTAATGCGTTCTTATGATTATATGAAGAAACATTTCTGATGTCAACTATTGGGAATAGTAATTGGAAACAAAACTATGATGGTCAGGTATGATGGTCAGGTATGATGACATAGGCAAAGACGAGGTTAGGATGTAAAATTCCGGTGGGCTACCGGGTACAGAGGAGTCAGGCAGGTCAGGAACAAACAGGGTCATACATGGGGAATCAGGCAGAGAAACGCTGGAGAGTATGGCAGAGCACATAACAATCTGGGATTGAGAGAGAGTCTGGTTGTGGCTGAAGTAGTGCAGAGTTGATGAGGGGAATGATATGCAGCTGGGAGATTGGAGTGTCCAAGAAAGAGCGGGAAAGCCTGAACAGGCGAGGAGGGGGTGAGTGAGGAGGCAGAGATGTGACATGCGATACAGGTTTCACATGGTCAGGTCGGGGCAGGGGTGGATCTCAAGAATCAAATGCTCCGTGCAGGAGTCACGCAAAGAGTTATTGTACGTGAGCTGGAGACACATTAATGTTTCCACATCCTTCATTGTGGTCACATCGCATCCCTGACCTCCTTCAGAAGTGGGTGGCAGGTTGAGTCAAGATCTGTCCTCAGTGCATTTCAATGTATTTACACCAGTACTTTCATGTGGTTAAGCAGTGTGATTGCTAAGCCGTCCGACATCCATCCAGTATCTGCTGAGATATCTCCCACTGAATGAAAGTGGTTGACACACTGACACTGCCATCCATAGAGCCACTCAGCGGGCATGGCTAAAAATACCAGTATGATGTCATCAGCATTGCATTGATCAACCACACCAGGAAATTGGTTGTCTCCACTACAGCTTTCGAATGAACACCGGGTTATCCATCCACATTATGAACATTTTGATCCCGTTAAGGAGCCAAACCTTATCGCTCTATTATGAAGCCGAGCTAACTGAGTAATCACCAGTGCATATTTATATAGTGTGCCGCATTTAACAGGCAAACATAGAGTGAAATTAATCTGCTCATCCGTCTGCGCTGAATTATTTTCTTTCTAAAGTATTCTAAAGTATTTCGAACCAGATCCACAGCGCGGACTGATGCATTTGGACGAAGTTCAATTTGAAAAGCTTGGCAGAGGCAAGTGTAAGTACAGTAACAAAATGCATGCCAAAAGCTATTCGTTGGAAAACTGTCAGAGTTGATCATTCTCATCCTCTTCCTTTTAATTTGAGTATGCCAGTGGAGCTCTGGATGACCCAGCAGGGTAACACCCTAAAGTTTGGGCAATGGGGATAAAAAGAAATGATACGCCCCCTGCAATTTCCTCTCATGAGTTATTCAGTTAAATGAGTCAAAGATGGCGATAGACAGATAATGCTTGTCAAAGAGATGCAGTGTTGAGAAAGGAACTGTGCAGATTATTTCAACTATCAGATTCCATATCCATATGTACGTAGGACAATGTGGGGTTCAGTCTTGCCCCGAGGACAACACAACATGTGGAGCGCAGGGACTCCAGAAATGAAGTTCAGGTGAAGCTCTGGTTTGAAGCCCCTATGTCGACAGCCATCCACTCAGCTAGCTGAAAGGTCAGTAAGCAAGGTGTTGACTCCTTACCACCTCCTGAGCCACTATTCTATCTGTAGATACACAGGATGTACGCTAATTCAAGACAAGCTATTTTTCCCAGGTCTTTGTTTTCCTGTAGAAGGAAGATTGACTGGTGAGGGGAGGGGGAGACTGAAGCGTGACCTTTCCAGGATTCTGTCAGTGTCTGCAGCTGGTCCCTTTTTCTTTGTTTGTCGTGTAGCGCTGGCCCTGGTGGTGCCTTTTGTTCCCACTGTAGAAGTGTTTCGCTGACCAGAGGCCAAACCTCATTCGACAAGAGTCTCGGTCTTCTTCTATAATCCTCCAGAACAACAAGGATCTTAGTTGTGGAACAAACTAACAAGATGGATTTTAACTACCTGCATTTTAGAATAACCTACCTGGACAGCACTTGCTGCACAGTGTCTGCACACCATATTTTAAAGGTGCAGTGTGTAGGATTTGGTGACATCTAGTGGTGAGGTTGCATATATTTCTATCATGTTTTATTGATAGTCTATTCAATTAATCTAACTGGAGCACATAAGAGGGAGCACATTACTCCCATTCTGGCCTCCCTTCACTTGCTCGCTGTGCATTTTAGAGTTCATTTTAAGATTATTTCATTTGTTTTTAAATCTTTAAATGGTCTCGCTCCACCTTACCTGTCTGAGCTGCTTCATCCCTATACTCCTGCCCGGTGCCTCAGGTCAGCTGATCAACTGCTCCTGGACGTACCGAGGTCTAAGCGGAAGCTCGGAGGAGATAGAGCCTTTTCTGCTGCCGGTCCCAAATTGTGGAACGACCTCCCACTGCTCATCAGACGAGCCCCCTCATTGTCCATTTTTTAAACTCGTCTGAAAACCCATTTTTATTCCTTGGCTTTCAACCCAACATGAGACTATGCTCTTGTTTTAGTGTTTCGTTGTTTTAACATTATTATCTGTTATTGTTTTTTTTATATTTTATGTCTTATGTTCTACTTCTGTTTATGTACAGCACTGTCCAGCTGTTTAAAAGTGCTTTATAAATAAAGTTGATATGATGATATTGTATCCATTACTTCATTCTCACTCTTCTGTGCATGCAGGAGAACCTATGGTCCCATGTCCAGTCTGAGCCACTGAAAAAAAAACATGGCAGCCCCCTTAGAGAGGACCCCCTCCTAATGTAAATATACATTAATAGGCTAATTGAAGAGTCATGGAAAATAATAATACATTAAGGTGATTATAAATGTATGAAAATGCCAGTATGTAATTGTTTTGTAAAATGTTTTGTAAAATGTGTAAAAGTGATTAAAAAAAAAAACATTTCACACTGCACCTTTACATAGTGGGGGGAAAGATCTCCTGTGGGATGAACAGAACAGACAACACTGTTCAGGTAACCATGTGATACATTCTCACAGCTGCAGCATGAATGGCGTATTTCTCTTTGTCTAATTGGCTCTACTTGGATGAACATGTGACCTTTCCCAGACTGAGGCTCCCCAGTATGAATACTAACACTGTTAATGTCACACACAGATTTATCTGTCAAACAAAGACATTGTGAGTATTTTCTGTACGCACATCAGCACCTCTGCTGGATGGTTTACTTTCCAGAATAAAGCCACAATAATCATATTTTGATACTATTTTACACTCTGCTGATGTGATTTATTCATTTTGTAAAATGAGGTATTGGAAGTAATGTAATTGAGAAGTGTTTATTTACATGAGGCTAAAAAAAACAAAGATTCAAAAGGCATTGTTCTGAATGATCAGAACAATGCATGGTGTAACACCTGGTTCTCATCTCTGTTCACGACTCTACCACATACAACTTTCCCAGGGATCATCCGGACAACTGACATTATGGGAAACTAATGAAACAGATGCTTGAATGGATGAAATATCAACATCCCGACAATACGATGCAGCAGATGAGGCATTGTGATTTGGGGCTCTATGTATCCGCTGTACCTGAACGTCTTGCCAAATGAAAATTGGATCCACAATTTCATTATGGTATCTCAGCGGATGATGTCATGGCGATGGCTCACCATCATTTACTGTTGAAGCTCAGTAACGGCTAGCTGAAGGAGCATGATGAAGGATTCCTCTTCACGACATGATACTTGCGAGGTTGATTTTTCTAGTTTCTAGTAAAAATCCCAGTGATACATGACAGTGGAGGGCGCTCTTAGTCACAGAAAACACTCTTTCAGAAGGCAACTAGAATTCACACTCTTGGAATAGTATCCAACATCCTGTTCTTGCTGGTGTCACTGTGGTAGTCAGAAGTTGAGTCTCATTTCAGGTGCTGCACACTTGGAAGTGTGCATTTGTAGACCATTGACATCACAGCGGCGCGTCTACCACTCCAAACCACTGCAAACAAAGACAAGTCGATGTTGACTTTGTGGTCCACCACACCCCAGAATGCATCGTGCTCCAACCGGCGTAAATATTTAAAAAAGCCAAGAGCGCGGTAGCTGAGCAGCTACCTACCTGTAGCTCAGCATTTATCTGGAAATACCCATAAAGGTTCGCAATTTTAAACTGCATGCACTACCTCGGCCATGAGAGGAGTGTCCTTGGTAGTATGCAGCACCTGAAATGGCACACAGCAAGGGTGAATAGGAAGTGAATACGACACTTCCTATCGGCTGGCGGCAGATTACCAATCATGAGAGTTAACCCGGTTGTCCTTTCATAGAATTGGGCCTTTTTTGGTGAGGCAGAGGCCGGGGCTCTACGGAGAGTTTCAGGTGAGAATGAAAACATCAGATGGAAATTACAGCAAACATATGTACATGAAACTACAGTGGTTATTAAACCAAATTGATCTTTTACTTTTTCCAATTTGTCTGTTCAGTTCTTGTGTTGAATAAAAACACAAGACTGGTAACCATTACTTTAATCACATAATGTTTATCTGCACTTTTGACTTAGATGAAGATCACTTCACATATTATGGTCAATTAAAGCCCAAAATCTGCTCCTTCCAAGTGCTTCATATATATTTTTTCCTGTCACTTAATATGCATCTGAGGCACATAATATTGTAGGAGAACTCAAATAAGGTTATGATTTATAAGTACATTGACTCACACTGCCCCCTCTCTATACCACTCATAGATCAATCAGGTGCTTTGGTCTGAATATTAAAAAAAAATACTAAAAGCCAAACAAATTCTAAAAGATGCCCTTGGACCTTCTAAATGTTCTAAATGAACATATTTGCTCATTTGCAAAACACATCAAGTCTCTCCCCATCATCATCAAGTAGGACAAGCTAGCTGCTCGTATTTAATTACATTTCTACATAAAGGACCATTTATCTATTAGTGTTCATGCACGGTCGAGGTATTTTTACACTCGCGCCTGCAACAGCACTAAGGATACACCGGCTCACAAGTGAGCCGTTGCGGGCGCTGTTTGTTATATGAGTGAGTTTCCCCTCATGACCTGGCTCTGAGCCTTGACAAATGGATGAAAAACACAAAGTGCTGACTAATCAAACTAATATTTACTCTCTCAAGCCAACATAAAATATACAAAAGGGATGACTCAGGAGTCCGACTGCTGGTCCAAAGGCCCAACTCCACAGCAAACACAGAGCAAACCTGTCAGCACCTGCAGGAGAGAAGAGAGAGAGAAGTGAAGAGAGGGCCTGTATTTATAGGCTGCCAGCAGATGTCAGCAGAGAGCACACAGGAGGACTCCCACAGGAGTCGTCACAAAGACCACTGTAATACAAAGTATCGCGTGAGTTTGGTGTTCTCGCGAGATGTGGTTTGCAGCCAGGGTTGTTCAGCTTGCGAGAATTCGGGGACTGGGCGAGCCTTAAGGAGCATGCACGATAGCGCGTAGCAGGAACGTCGCCTGGGAAATGAGGCGTGGGCGACACTGGGAAATTTGGTATTGATCCAATACCAAGTAAATACAGGGCTAGTATTGCCGATACGATACCGATACTTTTGCACTTTTTACTTGAAATGTCATGATCATCGAATAATTTTGTGATTTTGCCTTTAGTGTGTTGATGATGATTACGATTATGATACAACAGGATTTATAAATTAACAAAAATATATTTACTAACTACAACAATAGAAAACAATGTAACTATGAAAATAATAGAATAAAAGGGTTATAATTCAGTCATATTCATATATCAGGTTTGAGGTATATATCGTTATAAGTGTATATTTTTGAGTTAAAGGAAAACCATTAAGATTTTTTTTCAACTCGCTGAATTTATAAAAGTGTAATCAGTCTGCTAAAATAGCCTCTCTGATCACCAATGACACTGAAAAACATTACTTAATGTTGGAGATTACCTGGGTACTCCTGATTTCTTTCTGCTATAGACCTCTGGCTCTTTGTCGGGGGTCTGGTTTGGGGGTCTCCCCCTCCTCCTCCTCCTTCCTCAACTTGTTTTGCAGCTCGGAGTTCTCTCGAGGATGAGCTGCATTAAAATGTGAAACGTGGTGAACGGCTTCTTGCACATAACACATGCAGCAGTGTCCGCTCTCAGTGCTCTCTCAGTCTCCCTGCTCTCCAGCAGAGCAGGGAGGGGAGGGGCAAAGTGTGCCTGAGTGAGTAGCAGAGAGAGAGAGACAGAGAGAGAGAGAAAGAGAGAGAGAGAGAGGTGCGCTGTTTGCACAGACAGACCTGGAGAGACATTGCGCTCGCCTGAAATTAAGCAATTTGCTGAACGTATAGAAGAGAAACTGCAACAACAGTATCGATCTTTTCAAGCTAGATCAATGCGATTCCGATACTCACCTTGGTATCGATACAATCGATATTTGGATCAATACGCCCACTCCTATGGGAAATAGAAAGAGGAGCCGTCACAGAGGTTTAGTCAGGAAAGACGCGTTACTCCACGAGGCACGGTCTGCGATGCTGGGGAGTGGGATCGGCGTGAGGGGAGGAAGTGGGGGAATTACAACCATTAACGTGTTCATTTGTTAACAAAGTGCAATTTGGTTAAACTGTATCTTTTATCGACTGTACCTGTAACTATACAGCGGGGAGAGGAGAAGCCATTATGGTGTCCAGGGGAGTGTTTTTCCACAGCAGGAACACACACTGATGAGAGTGAGTTCACATATTTGACTGTTGACTGACTATTTTCAGTGTGTAAAGAAATGTTTTGGTTTGTGAAAATGGATGTGATCTCTCTGCGCTTTAACTCGAGGGTTAATTTTATTAATTTTGTGTAATCTACCCAGGACAGCCACTACTGTTGTCTAGTCTGGACTGAATATTTTAGTTAATTGAAAACAGGGACACAGAAGGGAAAGGTTGGAGTAAATTGACTTATTACTTTCTCTTGACCAACCCTTTTTGCATTTACACAAATGAATACTGCCTAAAGTCAAGTTCAGTTGGGGAATAAAGGCCCACAAAATAATTATTGTGTTGTCTGGCTCATCATTTCTTTACCAAGCCATACACACACACACACACACAAACACACACACACACACACATATATATATATATATATATATATATTCCTGTGTGTGTGTATACACAGTATATTTGCTATGGATGGATCAAGATGTCATCTGAGCTTCAGAGGGCCAGGCCTGCGTTTGTGTGGTTTTGCGTGCATGTATGTGTGTGTTGTGTGTGTATATGTGTGTGTGCATGTGTGTGCGTTAGTGTGTGTGTGCGTGTGATCCTACAAGATTCCTTTCCATTTGATAAGCTGTTATCAACACAACAGTGGACTGCTCCTCAAATATGTGTTAACTGAACCAACATGCTGTTATCCAGCTCAAATAATCCCGGCAAATCTCTTCCAGCCAATTTGTGTTCTTTGAACACAGTCTGAAGATTGATTTGTTAATCCTGGATTAAGTTATGCTGCTGCCCTGCTTTAAATAATGGCACACAGTTGAAACCATCCATTCAGTGACTGCTGAACAGAGTTGTGTTCCTGAGCTCTATTTTGTGTCCTTTGTGCTTTAACACTGTTTCTACACAGCCGTCACTGGTTCCACATCAGATGAAACTGTGCATATGGGGTGTGCCCGTGTTTTCTGGTTGTCCTTTCTCTTTCAGGTCCAGGTCAGTGCATTGGCTTAATTAGGCACCTGGGCCCGTTGTAGCCCCGTCCCTATATAATTCCTCCCCATCCAGTCTTGCAGAGATTCACGCTCCCCCGCGCATCCACTCAGGCACTTGCACACGCCACTGATCATGGACACTGAATGTCTTTTTTTATCTTTAAAAAAAATGTGTAATAAAACGTGTGACTTTCCAGCATGAGGGTGGCAGTGGCTCAGTAGTTAGAGCAGTTGCCTTTGAACACAAAGGTTCAAATCTCACTTGGACCCTGCTGCAGTGTTACTGGCCCTGACACTGATAGCCGCAATGGCCCTATGTGTACTGGTAATAATACCACCCAACCCAGATTACTGTATAGGTGGTTGAAAATGACTTGACATGACTGTCTACCATCACTCATCTGTTCCATCTTCAAAGCCAGGTAGTAACAATATCTATAAGTAACAGTGCGTGGAAGGTGATGTTCCCTCTAAAACATGCGTCAAACTTGTGGCCTGCCACGACATTTTATATGGCCCCCTCTAGAGCTTAATTACATATATATATATATATATACCGTAT
>JAFBJT010108292.1:0-47100 GCA_016785325.1 Chascanopsetta lugubris
GCAAGCACACAGTACAGATAATTTCACACTTAGCCATACACACTACACACGCACACGGACACACACACCGGACACACACACACGCACACGGACACACACACACACAGACACACACACACACACACACACACACACATCTATCTGCGGCTCCAACCAGCCTTGTAAGTGTGATGTCAGGGCAAATCTGTCTGGCAGAAAGTGCTTTTTGATGAAGTCATTCATAAATTTTAATACAACATGTCAGCGAACATGATGTATAGACTGGCTGCTCATTCATATTTCAAACAGTCTACCGTTGAGGAAACAGCGAGGTTGTACCTTGCTCCACCTTAAAGTGCTGTGCGGCTGCGGCTGTCAGAGTGTGAGCCCGAGCACACGCTCCGTTGTACTTTTGATTTTATCATATATCAGCTGTCGACCACGTCCCACCGCGCTGGAAATGACAGATCAGGCGCGTACGTTCAACAGCATTACATGATCAAAAATCAATATGTGTTATTTGAAGCATGCTTCCAACTACATTTATTTATTATTTAG
Source organism: Chascanopsetta lugubris (assembly GCA_016785325.1). NCBI lineage: Eukaryota > Metazoa > Chordata > Actinopteri > Pleuronectiformes > Bothidae > Chascanopsetta > Chascanopsetta lugubris. The sequence goes on from JAFBJT010108292.1 coordinate 538, forward strand.
TTAGTAAAAATCTATGAGCAAGGAAGTCGTATACGTCATTATTCAGTCAGTGCACCCGAATCACATCCAAGCCAATGGCTGCGTCTCCATCCAGGCCCTAGATCCTGCAGAGGCAGGGATATAAGAGAGAAAAGTTTGAATACAAATCGTAAATGTATATATATATGTTGATGATTAATGTCCAGGATTTAATGACATCTAGAGGCAAACTTGAATATTGCAGAGGTTAACTGTGCAGATTTTAGATTATACATTAATAAAAACGTGGTTAGTATTATTTTATTCATGTTGACAACAGATAAAACAGTCAGGCATTGAAAGTCTGATTAAAAACGTATATATTTAGATGGGGACTATCTAAGTCAGCGGATGACTACATTTGTTGGGTGTTCTTGAGGCTGTTTTCACCCATGGGGTCCCATTAGTGGCCATGCTCACAATAATTAGAGAGAATCACACCCAGTGTAACAGTGTGTGAGGGTAAAGTGTTTCTGAATAACAACAAACCCTGAGTCCGGGGTCAAAAGGTCAAGCAGAAGCCACACCCCTCGCCAGAATTTCCCCGTGTGATGACGCCCCGAACAGCTGATATTGAATTCCCTTCCACATAACCCCGCCTGATGCCGGCCACGCTGAGTCGAAGGTGGCCGATATCTGATTTTCTCAACCTAAGACGCTCGCCTTGTATGAAAATGAGACACATTACCGGACCATTAATTGATCCGGGCGCCGCTTTGAAATGTGGCCCTCCTTGAGAATCAGGAATTAGGGCCGACTGCGGGGCCAATTAGGTGCGGCTGCGCCGGCTCCTCTGGTGCATCTCAATCAGCGCCGACTGTCCACAGGTGAAAATGCCAGACATGAGTCGCCCGGTCGCCGCTGTGAATGCTAAAGGCAGGTTGGGCTGTGATGCTGTTCACGTTCCAAACTCCAGCGTGAGCACAGCTCAGGGGGCAGAGGCTAATCATCTCTCGTTTGCAGGTTTTACCTCATGAACCTGCTGCTGCTGCTGCTGCTGCTGCTAAACATTATCGACTGATCAGAAACAGGTTCTTCTCTCAGTAAGTGATGCCAGCGTTTACCTTTCTCTTTCATCTCTGCTAATAACACACGCAGCAGGTCCGTGAGTAGCACAGTAGCACAGAAGGGGGGGTAATTATTCCTATGGGACCCCCACCTCTCCACCTATCTATTCATTTTACACATTTTACTGTGTAATACACTGTGTGTGTGTGTGTGTGTGTGTGTGTGTGTGTGTGTGTGTGTTTGTGTGTGTGTGTATTGAGAGAAGGGCCTTCCTCACGTTTGGGTCTTCAACATGGAGCTCACAGGTCAAGGGTCAAGTAGTGCAAATTCAAGTAGGTCGGTTTGCTATTGTCAATCCTTAACTTAATTTAAAGGTCCAGTGTGTAGGTTTTACATGAGATCAGTTGACCTAAATGCATCCATCCATCCATCTATCTATCATGGTAGTAAAACGTAGGTGATTCAGGGATAGTGACTTCCTGTGTGTCCCCGTATCAATACTAATTATGACTCCCTGTCTGTCATGTTTCAGCCGTATAATCTCTGGGGGCTGCAGCACTGACCATGTGCTGTGTTCAGATGTGTCCTGCATCTCTAAACCCTGTTGTAATCCCGCGTTCTGCCAGCATGAGCCTTAATTGAAATAATCCCCGCCGACGAGCACGGCCCGTGTTGCACAAGCCCCGCGGCCTGAGCCAGTTTCGTGATGGGTCCAGTTTAACCCACTGTGTGACTCTGACCTTTCCCGCGCTGCTCGCTGGGACCATCTGAACCCGTCCCAGCGAGGACATCTGGTCGGATACTGGGGAGGTCTTTTGATCCGCCTGGCTGGTCCCAGAGGCCTCACAGTCCCTCATAGATTTACAGTATGAGAGCTGATGGCTGCTGGAGGGGCCGGTGACAGCAGCACAGCTTCATATCCGGCAGGAGATCCATCATTCGTCCCTTTATTTTGAAAAACAGAATAATAATGTCCAATCGAAACGGAGGCTGCTTCTCCTCGTAGGTTAATACACATTCACAATAATGTGTTTCCTCAAGTACAATCTAAATAAATCAAGCTCTGCATGCAAATGTAAATCAGAGTGATTCAACAAGAAATAGCTGTTTACTCAATTTCCATATAATATCCATAACTGTGTACTTTACTTGTTCTCAGCGTGAGTATCAGTCATATCCAGCAGTATGAACTCACAACATACTTGCATGACTCGATACAATACACTGAGATGTGATACACTACAGTACCACGCAGTACAGCTTGGTAGAATGCAGTGTCATACAGTACAGTGCTATGAGGAGCAAAACAAGGATTCAGCACTATTATGTAGTAGAGTAGTATGATTATGAAGAAAGACGACGTAACAGTACATTGCAGTGTGATATGACACTATTCAACACATTGATACTATATTTGATATGATATGTGATATGATACAGTATAAAAGAAAAGGATGTTATGCCATAAACAGTACATTGCAGTGGGATATGATACAGCAGAATATGATATACTCTATAATATGAAACAGCACAGTACAATACAATGTTATGAAACAGTATGGCACAGTACAATGTGATATACAGTACACTACCATGTGATTTGATTCAGTATATTACAGTATGATATTACATTGTTTTACGATACAATTCAGAACAACACAGTATTATATAGTATGATGCAATGTATTTGATATGATGCACGACAGTCGAACGGACACAGTAGTATGCAGTATGCTGTGATGTAGTATTATTAATCTGAGGTAACAATTATATAACAAATCGAGTAAAAAAGAAAGGCAAATGACCGACTGAAACCGAAAAATACACAGTAATAAAAAAAACTTAAAGCGGAAAAATATTATTAGAATAGATACGAATAATAACAGGTCAAAAGTCATCTGTATTTACTATCATTAGACACGTATATAATTAGAATGAATGAAGTCACAGGAAAAACTCTGATGCTTTTAAAAACAGAATCTAAGTCATGTAGCTACATGACAACGCGGCCAACATGTAGAATTTAAACATAGAGACAGTGTTTAAACAGCTATGTTTATAAAGTATTACCTCTGACTTATTACCCACCGTGTGTTCCTCTCTAATGAATGTGTTCTCTCTCTCTCTCTCTCTCTCTCTCTCTGTCTCTCTCTCTCTCTCTCTCTCTCTGTATTTAGTTATTCTGCCTCTGAATGGCTTCGTCTCTGCCTCTTTTCCCTGCCACTGTATCTAAAACAGTGCATTAACATCTGCAGCCCATTTAGTGCTGCTGACACAAGGCTAATAACAGTGTGTGTTTGTGTGTGTGTGTGTGTGTGTGTGTGTGTGTGTGTGTGTGTGTGTGTGTGTGTGTGTATTAGTGCGTATCTTAAGCACCAGCCAACAAGCACAGCTGAAAGGTGTCACCGAGGCTCCTACGCCTCCTCTAACAGTCACTGATTCAGGGGGCGCTTGTGTGTGTTTTTTCTCCTTTTACGGCCTAAAGCTGCCTCCTCTAAAGGGACATTCTGCACAAATGTGCTCCACAGCCACTTCGCAGTCTGCTTCAGTGGCTGTAAAGGCCCAGTTATTAGAGTTGATGTTGTTGCCGCCAACACCTGAGGGACTAGCTTGTCCTGTGTAGGTGAAACGGGGCCGTACAGACAGCGAGGAGGAGGAAGGGGAGGGGCTTGAAAACCAGCATAGAAACCACAGGCAGTGCTGCACATACTCTGCAGCTCCTCCATTGTTTTTTTGCCCATTTGAAATTATTGATCTTTTACAAATATTTTTCAAGGTATCTTAATTACTCGCAAAAGAAGCGGCGCCTTGGCCGGCGGACAACACAAATAAGTTGATTTGCATTTCTGTGTTGTGAGTGTTTTGGCAGGCGCCGCGCCGGTCCAGATTGTAACCCCTATTTCTGCCTCCAAAAACCTGCCTTGGAGGAGCGTCCACGGAGGGATTAGGGATTTAGTGGGGAAGGTAAGTGTGACTACAAGCTTTGGCTCGCCATCTGCTCCCCAGCAGAGTTGAGGCCAACCTGTGCAGCCTGCAGCAAAGACCTGGGCACTGTGCTAACTCTGGCTCGAGCCAACCTGGCGCCCGCGGCCCCAATCACCAACAGTCTGCTGATTAGTTGTAAGAAGCACTCCATATGTAGCAAAGTTTTTTCCCTCCTCTCTATCTGTCTGTCTGCTCCCCTTCCTGTCTCTCCTCCGTCTATACTCTCTCGCCGCATTAAATAAATATGGATGTATGGATGTTTTTTGTTTTTTTCCGTATATCGCCCTTGGTTGTATGGCACCGCTTACACAAGCCTGTTCTTCTCTCTGTCACCTCTGACAGGATACCAAGAAGAGGCAGAAGAAGAAAAAGTCCTGGCTGTCCCTCCTCTCTTCTTCCCCTCCTCTCCTCTGTTTCGCCTGGCAGCACCGGAAGACAGATGATGAGGGCTTGTGGCCGTCTGATCACCCCTGGGTGAATATTTTCCTATTTATTTAACGTCACCTTATTAAAAAAAAAAAAAAATTTGAGGAAGAAGGGAGGATAGAATGCAGGTCTCTCTCACCCTGAGCGTCCAGGGGAGGAAACCAACAAAGAAGAAGAAGTGGGAGGATGCTCCGACTCCCCTGGTGGAGACACCCGAGAAGATCAAACGACACCGGAGGAGGAGGAGGAGGTGAAGCAGAAAAAGGAGGGAAAGAACACAAGAAACATAATGCTCATTATTACATTGCAGCCATTCCTGTTGCCAGGAACCTATTTCTCAGTATTAATTATTCATATTTTATTTCAGTAATCCAATACTCAGGTGAGAGCGGCTGCCTGTGATAGAACATGTAATTTCCAAGCTTAATGGCAGCGGGGCGGCCTGAGCGAGGGATTAGCAGCGGGGAATAAATCACTAATGGCTGCGTGAACGTACGGAGGCTTGAATCCGTCTTGCTTTGTGTTTACTTGTGTTTTATTGCGTTGTGTTGCTCCGAGGGAAACACTTTGTGATGACCTTTCCACGGAACTTGAGAAATACAACCGCAAGAGGGGTGGAAGAGGGAGGAGGAGTAGGAGGGGGGGGGGGGGGAAAAATAAAAAATCACACTTTCCAGGCAGAATAAGTAATTTCCTGATTTGTCTAAACAAAGACGTCATCAGCATCTTCTCTCTCTCTCTCTCTCTCTCTCTCTCTCTCTCTCTCTCACATGACGTGTTTGCACACACGTCCTGATTCATACAAATTATGTTTTTTGAACAGAATGGCGCCATCACTTACTCGTGATCTGATTAGCCGGATTCCACTCTGCGTTTGAGATCCATCTCATCCTCACCCCAGCTCCTCGATTTGTCTGCACGCTCCAACTTCACCATAATAATGATGATAATAAGAAAATATTTATGGACTCACAGGAATATTTAAAGGACTGTAAACAATCAGCACTTTTGTCAACCATCTGTAAAGCCACAGGCCCACCAGGTTTTTTTTTCTTTTTTCATTTCCTTTATAAATGTCTTAATCTTGCTTTTTCTTGACTATTTCTTTTTGCCACAAGAGGGCGCTCCCTGGTGTTTTCCACCTCTGATGAAGCAAGTATGCAGGTTCCTCTCAATGTCCACCGCTCCAGCTTCTGTTTTCACCCTCTGCAGGTCTCCCACCTCATTCTTACTGAGAAGCCCCGACCTCACCGGTTGAAACAGCGTGGAAAAACATCTTTAATCCTGATAAAGACTGCGCCCTCTGCTGGGTGATGTAGAAACCTAATTCTCATTTAGGACATGACACTGGATATGGTTGAAAATGTTTTATGCTCAGAGTTCTTAAAGGTTAACACAACAAGGATCAGAGGTCAGCTGAAGTAACACGTAATTATTTCTTTAATCTTGTGTTTACTACAACAGGTAAACAAACCTTAGTGCGCAACACGTGTGTAGTGTCAAATACTGAGCTTGCCTATGCTGTTTAAGTAAAGTGTATGAATCGGCTGAATGTTCCATTCTGTTCCAAACCGCGCCTTTAACAGGGTGAGCTGACTGAATAATTGCGAATGTAAACACACCGGATGAGATGGTTTTTGATATCCAACTTTATGTACTTTCTTATAAGTAAAGGGTGGGGAGATAGGGGTGGGGAGATAGGGGTGGGGAGATAGGGGTGGGGGGGGGGGGGGGAGCCTCACAAGAAAGGGGCGTCGTTAGGTGCTGGGCAGCCTCACAAGAAAAAAGGCAATTAGGTCATAGAATATGCACACATCTTGCATGCTCTCTGGTCTCCCGCAATTTGGGGCAAAAAAAAAAAAAAAGTAAAGGTCAGCCACGTTAGTCAGATTGCACTCGACAAATTCTAAAAAGGCTCGCTGGTCACGCCGAATGTATTCCCTGCAACATAATTAGCCCCCCAAATCCCTGTTGTGCCAGGCTACCGGGTGTCTCAAAAGCCCCACCCCTTCCCCCAAAATGCCTTTCACCTCTGCTTGCTCTGCAGCGTCGACCCCCCCCCCCGCCTCCCCTCCCCTCCTTCCTCTCCAGCCCTTCCTCTCCCATCTCCCTGCTCCATCACACATTGTTGCTACCCTAAACTTGCTGCAGATGCAGTGGGGTGATGCATAAATTAGTCATCAACATTAGCATTAGCCGGCGCATGGCACCCGGTGCCAACTGCTCTCCGAACGGCCATAAAAGGTCATGTTTTGATGACTGAATGCCACACAGGCACCTTGGCTCCCCGGAGGAGGGTTCCCCAGGTGCACGTGAAAGGTTAAAAATTACCTACCCGCCGCCGCCTGTCTCTGGCGAAGGAAATAATTAGGGGGTTTTTAGGGAGCGGCAGAATGCCTCGCTGTCAGATGACAGAGCGTTACCTAATGGTCGTATCTGGGGAAGAGTCAACCGGCCTGTCATTCTCTTGACAGGACAAATGAGCATAATGGTGGCAGGGAAATGGGCGCCTGTTCCCCCTTTTTTTTTTTGGGGGGGGGGGGGGGGGGGGGGGGGGGGGGGGGGGGGGGGGGGGGGTGGCAGCGCCTGAGCAGAATAATACAAGGACGTTAACCTTTTACATAAATCTGTTAACACGTGTATGAGCGCCGTTTAAAAGTGAGACGTGACGCTCTGTCACTGTCGGAATTTTTCTCTGCCGCTGTTGGCTGAATTTATTATTGTTTTAATGAAATAAAAAAATAGAATAGCTAAAATTCAAACCTATTCTGCCGCAGGGAGAGTAGTTATATCCAATTTGAATTTTGTTGTTATAATTCTTATCATTGTTTGTATGTTGGTAGTTTCTATATTTGTTTCAATGTGTGTGTTGTATAATTTTCATTTTGAAATGTGTTCAGAAATGCAATGTGCTCCCACAAATGGATAACACGTACATATTCAATATTAAGTAATGATGCATAAATAAGAAGTTATTGTTGATTGTATCATCAAAATGATAGGTATTTATATATATCTAAGTTATAGTAGTGACTCAATAGAATTCATCAGTTCGCTTGCTTACACTCCGAATCACTGGGTGGCGGTGGAGGGCACTTTTCTCTTGTTCTTGTAATCAAACGGCACAGCTGGTGGAAATAAACAAGCGAATCCTGTCTCTCCTGTAACTCCAAGTTGAGACTCTCTGAGTTTTGTATCTCAGAGTTGTCGGTTTCTTCACAGCGGTTACAGCAGTATGTCACCATAGCAACCGACTCTGAGTTGAAGTTACCTCACTTTATGGAACAGGTTGGAGTTAGTCCTCTCTGCCGGGTTTAACCCACCTCACCTCCTGAAACGCAAAACTCAGAGTTCAGGGTTAACATACCCAGAGTTTGCAGTGAACCTGCTTTGTGAAACGCGGCCCAGGTGCTGTTTTAGACATTTATTTATGTCTTTCTGAAATGTTTCGTCCACAAAACGATAAATTCTCTCGCCATTTTCCCACATTAGTTTGCCAGTAAGCATCACCAGGAGTGAACCAGAGAGTTCTTCACTGGAGTAACAACCAAAACAAGCCCAAATCCATGACTCAAGGTAACTAGTATAATTATTATTGTTGTATTATTGTAGCGGAATGTGTTTTCACTTGTGAAATTAATCCAATTCTTTCATAAACGCATCCTTATTTAACCTAAGTGTCATTTTTAAAGAGAACAACTCATTCTATATTCTGAATTAGCATTGCGCCGTCATGGCATTCAAGTATGTGTGATATTCTTTCAGCTGGTACAACAGTACATTAACTGAGGATTTAAGTCTGTTTACATGCACCACTCAGTGTATTTGCAGGCAGAGTCATTTATTGAAAACTCTTTTCTAGAAAATATTGAATAGAGTAATATCATTCACATCCTTAATTACAGTATTCGACATGACACTCGTGGCAGGGAAAATAAGGAAGCAACAGTTGATAAACATGTTTAGCAGGGCTCATGCTTTGACTATGTCCTGAACTATATCATTAGCTAATGTTAACTATATTGGATGAATACAGAACGAAGTGTCATGTTATTGCCGTGCTGATGGACGGGGATCACCACTGTGTGAGGAGGCTGCACCTTCTCTGTTCACCTGCTTCATCCATCCCACCGCTCAACTGTCATCTCTCGGTGAGTTGACTCTTTGAATATCTGACAGTGCTCGACTTCTCCACTCGAATTGTGTGTAATAACTGTAATTGCTGTTATGATCATTATTGCTACAATGTAATTGTTAGTTTCATTATCACAGAATTAGCCTCCTATAGTAGATGATATATGTTTTGAGTTTTATGGGCTGAATGCTACCAAAGCTTCTCCCGCATGCTTGCTATATGCAACTTCACCACAACATGTCACCAAATCCTTCCACTTTAAAGTGTTCATTTGTGTTCATTATGTTATCTCCATAATGAGCTGATCAGGTTATTAGGGGCGAAGAATGTAAACCCTGATGTAACAGTCAGTCTTAATTGAAAACCGAGATCTGGGGGTCTCTTTAACGCAGGTGGATGTCGTGTTACTGCCGGCCATGTTGGCTCCGCCTGGAGCCTGCTGTGTTGAATCTCCCCTCAGCTCTTCACACCTCCGATCAGCCTCGGAGGTTTCAGCGAGGCCTCGGAGGTGCACTTTAACGCACGTGCACACACATGCGCCGCCGTCATCTCTGTATTCTTCCTGTGTCACATCCTGCCTGCTAACAGAGGGGTTATTAACATAACAAACTTAAATGTCCTATATAAATAATATGTTCGCAGAAATGCAAACCGGCTCAGCTGACGCTGTTTAGGCAGCGCCTCCAACATCTGTTTATGAGCACTTTGCCTAATGATATCATCCGATATCATTAACTGTGGCAGTGTGCGCTGCGGCAGCAGGTGCAGCTGTTTATGCCCCTCCAACACCTCCCCAACACACACACACACACACACACACACACACACACACACAGGAAGAGAAAAGACTTTCACGGTCTCCTCCAACACCAGCACCAATCCTTCCCTCCCTTCCACCCCATGAAGCACCAAACCGCTCATTAGGACAATTTTCCTCAACAAAAAAAGCGGCCCCTATGATTTCAATCTGTATATCACCTGTAATTGTAGTTTTTAGCCGGAGCCTGATTCCATACATTTAGCAGGAGTAAACTGTGACTGCGGGTGCACGCGCTGAAAGCACGCCTCTTGCCGCTGCCGCCAGCTGCAGGGGCTGTTTTTAGATGTTAGCCACCTTCCTTCGGGAGGCTCTCATTGGCCTCTGTGTTCGTGTTTGTGCGTGTGTTTTTCTGTGGGCGGAGCCTTGGCGGGCCCCCGCTTTGTTTCCCGTTTTGGTCCCGCTCTGTTTAGATGCTGGAAATTATAGAAAATTGTTGAAATTATTATTTCTGGCAGCAGCAATGAGGCTGCCTCCTTTTCCTGACCGCAAGGTTCAAGGTGCAGGGTCTTCACAGGTTCTGTGGAGCCTGATTCCATCGCACGCGGCTGTAATTAGTCAGATGGTCCATTCAAATGTTGTGCGACACAGAGTTATCTGTTGCATTAGCACTCTACCCGAGGCAATTACAGTATTTATAGATCCAAAACAAACAACGCATATGGCAAAAATTATAACTGGCTCCTTCTTCATTTTTTATCTTGGAGAAAGAAAATAAGAGGTGTCAGCTCTCGGTCGTCAGGTTTGAAATGACTACAGCTTTTATTTTTCATGGTTCCATCATGTACATGTGGTGCAGTGATGGAGGATCCACCTCTTTCACCACAGGTCTGTGGAGTGGCTTCACATTCAGCTTTCTCTTCATCACAGGATAATTAGTGGTTTTTTGAGGGGTAACATTGTTGACACCTGATTGCTGATATTGTTGTGTTTACTCACAGCTGATGGATCGTGTTCACCACGAGGCTGTGAGGAGGCTCTGCCTTTACTGATGCCGCTACGTCCAGCCTGCCAGACGTCCCATCGCTCAGCTGCTGTCACTGTAAGTTCACTCAGGGCTCAGATTATAGGGTTTTTTTGTTTTTTATTTTTTTATTTTTTTTCTACTACTCCGTATACAAGACTACATACAATCTACTGAGTAGATTGTATGTAGTCTGTAAATTGTTTAAGTTCAAGATTATTGTATAAATAGACTGTAGATTGTACATTTTCTGTAATGGATTGCTGCTTGGACTAAAGGCTGTTGCAGTGTGCAATATATAACTTATTTTGTCTTGGTCTGGGAAATTGTTTTAGGCTCCGCCCCCTCAGTCCACAGCTAGCACCATCCTACTCCAAATCTCTGGGGAGAGCCCTGTCACTCCTTCAATATTCGGCTCTGCTCAGCTTTAGTTCTTCATGTTTGGACACTGAACGTTTTTAAAACTGAGATCAAGCCTTACATATTTGTTATTTCAGAAAATACTCAAAATATTCAATACTTATTTATATTCATACCGTTGTGATGCATAATGGACTGAATGCTCAAAAGTGTTTTTATATACTGTCCCTTATATTGATATTCATTTTTATTCTATTTTTTATCCTTTTTCTATTCTTTTTTTTATGTTTGTGGGTCTGTTCTGTTTGGGGCATCAGTATCCACCACCATATATTTGCAGTAGCTCCGAATGGACATACTAAACACCTTTTGAGTTCTTGTCATAACTGAATGCTACTTTACATCCTCCTACATGCTCAGAAGGGCATTTGTGTTGCAGTTCATAGAAATGCCATAATGATATTACTTTGGCAAAATGGCAGGCTATTAAAATTGTTGTAATAGTTGTCTCTTACTTAAAGGTGCAGTGTGTAAGATTTGGTGACATCTAGCTGAACCCGCTCCTCGTGTAAATATACAATAATGGGCTCATTTAAGGATAATGGGTAAAAATAAAACATTCAAATGATTATAAAATCATGAAAATGCCAGTATGTGATTGTTTTGTAAGATTTTTAGAGGTGGAAAGAATGACCAAAATATCACACACTGCACTTTTGAATATGTTCCAGTTCTTATTGTTGATGCTGTTATCAAAGTCTAAGACATCAGAGAACGACAGGGCCCGAAGTTTTCTTTCATCGATCCGGAGAAAACAAAGATCTAACAGTCCTGTGATATATTTTGCCTCGCTCGTAATTCTCACTTCCTCTTTGATTCTTTGAAGCCATTAATTTCTCCATCCATCTCACGTGATTCATGTCCTGGAGAATTTCAAATTCCTCACTCTGACAGTATGTAAAGAGGAGAAGCCCAGAGGAGGAGATTTATTTGCAGGCAAAGACCCCGACGCTGAACCTGCTCTGAGCACTGAGGGCCAGCAGGGGATAGACACCGACCACACACACACACACACACACACACACACACACACACTCATATCTGAGCTTGTTAATGCTACAGTAGCCGATTACACGGACACACGAAACGAAAACACACACGACAGATCAGACATATCTGAACGTGAGAAAACACACGAAACGAAAACACACACACACACACACAAACACACTGCTGCTCCTCCTCCCAGCTGTTCTCTAAATGTTGATTACACAAGACACCGGGGGGAGCCCCCTCCTTCCCCTCCGCTCCTCCTCAATCCGGTAGCCGGGCGATTACCCCACAAGGAGGCCGCGCGGAAACCGGCTGACCCGAGGTGCTCGGTGACCCGGGGTGAGGAGTCCAGAGAGGGCCGTGGCCCCGGGGCCTCTTGGCTGGGCTCTCTCTCACCCCCTTTCCTCTTCCCTCTCTCTCTCCCTCCGCTCTGTGAGCGGCTCATCTCAGGATGGGAGACATGGGCAGAGACAGCAACTGCCCGGGGACAAGCGGCCGCGGAGCAGAACACAGAAATAAAGAATTTAAATCATAAAACTCCTCCGCTGTCGAGACGCTCGGGTAACTTTGTGTCAAGTGAAACGGAGATGAGGCGGGTGGTGGGGGGGGGGGGGCTATTAAAGCAAGATGATCTTTATCCTACGTGATTTTGTTCAAAGGAAATTTGTACATTTTCAGGCGTTTAGCTGAAGCTTTTATCCTGCAGGAAAATCAGATGAAAGTACACAAGGCGGCGTGCTTGGATGAGAATCGTTTTTTCATCAGTGGAAATCACCATGTGTTGCTTTTAAGGCAGGAGAAGTTTAGATTCATGTTCCGGCCTCATCATCAACTTGTGTTCGCGACCACTGGGAGCTGCAGCGAATACATGGAAGTGATCACTTACGTTAGAGAACACGTTTCAAAGTGCGCTTTAATGCAGTCGTGCGTTTGAGTCAATAACCTCGGCTCAGTTTGTTCTCCAACAGGTTAGAAGGTCATGATGTGGAGAAGAGTTTTGACTGCAGCAGGTTTGGCTTCTGTTGTTTCAAATGCGCACGGCCACTTTAGCACAGTTTGAGCATTTGATGCCTTTTACAGAGCTGGCAGAGCTTGTCCTTTTTGTAACGGCTGTGAGCTTAATTTTCACCTCACAAATTTCCTAATGGGGGAACCTAAAGAAGTCTCTGTGCTTCAGAACCCTTAGGCATGAAACGGTGGAGCCAACATTGAAGTTAATGATCAACCCGAGCGCTGTCGTCAGAGTGTGAGGCAAAAAAAAAATAGAAAAGATAGGAAAAAAGAAAACAAGCCACCAGAGTGCAGAGGAAGTGTTGGTCTTTAATCCTGCAGAGACTCAGATGTAACTTTGCTTTTGGAACCCAGACGCGTGTGAGCATGTTGTTGTCGTGAAACCAAGAACAAGTCCTCTGTAAACAAGTCCATTGAAAAAAAAATAGGCCGACATTAAAAAGGAAACGCCCTTTAATCATTTCAGAAATGGCATTTTTCTCTGTTTAGCTTCAGTTCAGGGCATTTCTACACCTGAAAGTCGAACCAAGCTTTATTCTATTTTGAAAAGAAGACTCAGAATGTTTTGTGTCGTCTTATTTTGGCCTTCACTCATTGCACAGTTTAAAAACAGTGCCAGTCTCCCGCCTGGTTAGCTTCGTGCTCTCCAGGATTGGCCAGAAAATGCTGCAAATATGAGCATGCGTGAGCCTTGTCCCTCTCTCTGGCTCCTCGGGCTCCGGGGGGCGACCGCCGTTCAGCCCACCTCGACGTCAGCCCAGGCCTCAGAAACAACCCCGAGTTGTGAGAAGTGCATCAGGAGTAAAGTCAAGTGAAAGTGTGAAACTTGTTTGGAGAATCTACACATACATGTATTCAGCATTCAGCGCCTGCATCAGCTGTCTCTCCGCGCCTCAACTTCCTGCCTGTTAATGTATGCTCGCTGTGCGTTCGCCCCGACCTGTCTGAAGTGATTTCTGACGGCCTTGTTTAATTAGCCGGATGTGTGTGTACTTTTATACATATTCATCGGCCGCAGATTTCAGCTCGATTGATGTTGTAATTGATTCAGAGGGTTTTTATAATTCCTGCAAAAGCCGACGGAGAATTTCAATGACTTTGCAATTTGGGGGAACAGAGACGGGGGTGAGGGAGGGAGGGAGGTAGGGAGGGAGGGAGGGAGGGCAGGGGGCGGGGGGGGGGGGAGGAGATCTGAAGGTGCTGCTTGTACACCTGAGGAAACGTCGACGCGCCTCGGTCGGTGTCATTCCCATCGTTTTGTGGAGACGGCGGCGGGATCGGCGGCGGCTTTGTTGTTCCCCTTCCTCAAGTAAATTACACATTTAGGATTTATTAAGACAAGAAACAATTTTCAAATGGTGAATCTGTGGAAGCCTCCATGGAGATGTGCTCATTACTCTGTAGCCTGGGGCCATGTTCACCACCTCAAATGCATCCTTTTTTTCCCTCCCCCCTCCCCCCCTCTCTCCCCCCCTTCCTCTTCCCCTCCGCCTGTATTTCTCGGCGCGGCGTTGCCTTGCCTGACGCCGTAATGTCACAGTGGTTTGTTCAAAGCCGTGGCGATGATTTGGGCTCCCAGCAGGTGCCGCCCCGATGTCTGTTCAATTATTAAAGTGAGGGCCACGTGGATGCATTACAGCTGCCGCGCCCATTAGATACAAAGACGATGGCTTTTGACATGCTGCATATTTCCAAGGCGCTGCCGCCGAGGCCCTTTCGTGTTGCTTCCTCTTTTTGTTTTATTCATCACCGTTGAATAAAACCGTTTTTTCGTCTCGCTATGCATCGAAATATTAAAGGGCCATTTGTTCCCTATCAGTGTTGTGGGCACAAGAGCTATTGTGATCTTTTTGATTCCCTCTCATCAAACTATGGTCACGTCGGCTCCTCGTCACCACCCCCCCCCCCCCCCCCCCCCCACCCCACCCCTCCTTTTAGCTCCCCCTTAGTATCTCCATGAAAACGGCCGTCGTGGCGATAAATAAATCATGCGGTGGACACAAAGTTAAACCTCGTCACAGTCACTTCAGCTGCTTCCCGTCTCTCTTTCCTCCTCTTCCTCAGATGTTTACACTCTGATGATGCTGTAATGACCAAAGCCTCGCGCGATGGAATGGGGCATGAGCCTGAAGCTAAAAGATGGCACCTATAAATTCTTTATCGCTTATTTCCTCCTCCTTCCTTATTCAGTGGAAAATCTGTCAAACTTTCCCTTTTGTGTCTCAGACTGAAACACAGGGTTGGATCATGTAGGAAGTGTGAATTCAAACAGAGGCTGTAAGTCAACATCTGTGTGATGGTAGCATGTTTTCACAGGGGGGGGGGGGGGGGGGGGGCGGGGGGGGGGGGTGAGTGGTCAGGCAAGTGTGTGTAGAGTCACATGATTAGCTTTCACATTTGCTGCCAGAAAAATGATGATGAAATATCAATATATAGTTATTAATGACCATGCAGGTTGCTGGGCTTTTGCATTTTCCACATGTTATTTTGACATGTGTCATGAGTTAGAGTGTTTGTGCAGGTTTTAGTAACATCTAGTGGTGAAGTTGCGTGTTGCAGTTGAGTACCCCTCACCGTAACATGTTGCAGATAGTTATTTCTTACATTTTTAAATGCAGGGTTTTTTCATGACTTCAATGAATTGAAATTGTTGTGTTTACCTCAGCTGAACTCAAGGCAGGATTTTTAGTGAAGTTGTACAACAGTTGGACATGTGGTTGGTTTGCTTAAGGTCCTCCATGTGCAGCTACTCGGTTGTTTGTGTGAAATCTCAGGAGACCTACTGATACTTTATGACTCAAATTCAAACTAGGAGACAATCTCCATCATTTTTTGCTTTTCTCGTCTTTTTAAGAGAAGGACAACAAAAGTAGTGGAGTAGTATCAACCTTCACTCCCACTCCCATGCACCCCAACCTCTTCCTCCTCCTCCTCCTCCTCCTCCTCCTCCTCCTTCTTTGATTCTTCACTGTGTGTTCTGTACATGCCAACAAATCCTAATTGCACCCAGCACTCTTTTCTTCCCACCGATGCTGCGCGCTTCGTGCCACCAAATTCCTTGTGTGCTAATTAGGCACGCAACCACAGTGGATACACTCCTGACAGGTGCTGCTGGCCTGCCGGGGTCACACACACACACACACACACACACACACACACACTCAGACACACACACACACACACACACACACAGATAGAATCACAAACACACATGGTGAAAGACAGAGATAGAGAGAGAGAGAGAGAGACGCTCGTGCTCGCAGCATTAAAAATAAATGGAGAGGAGAATAACGAGAGGCAAGACGTGTTAATTTCTAGCTTCCATCTGTTATTACATAAGCACTGCCAACATCGACGCATCTCTGGAAGAACAGTGAAAGGGGAAGAGAGGAGGAGAGGAAGACGGAGAGCTGAAAAAGCAAAACAACAGCCATAGCCGAAGTCCTCCTTCATGGAAGAAGAATCCCTCGGGGAGGCCCGCCGAGTGGAAATCGGATTGATCGAGTAAATGCAAACTTGAACATTCGTCTTCCAAAACACATAACCTGGTGTTCTCCTCCTCCGACTGTGGCAGAAACACACACACACGCACACACACGTTATACAAAATCAGGCATCTTAAATGTTTGTTTCTTAAGTTTGGGAGAGCTCTCTCCAGAGAGCTGGAATCTTCATAAATGTTTAAAAGTGAGATTTAACTTTTTCTTGCCTGCAATTTAGTTTCTGCAACGAGCTGACAGGCGAAAGTAAAGTAAAGTTTAATTCCGCTGTGATTATTTGGCAGAAGACGACGAAGGAAATATTGGAAATTTAAATGTGGCTGTCAACTCTCGAACAGATTTTAATTACTGATGCTTAAAGGCAAAGTTTAATCTTTCCAGAAATGTAAGAAACGTGTGCATCTACTTAAAATGCACTCATTCACAAGTTATACCATTACCTCTTTATTGATTCACTACGCAGGACTATCACCCTCTGTTGCCTGGCAACAACATCCATAACAAAGGATGACACAGCCCCACTTCCTGTTGTTATAGAAACATACACTGTATTTGTGCCACCATCCCGGAGTCTGTGCTTCTTCATATTTGACGCATTTGTCATCCTACACAGCAGTCCGACACTCGAGGGCAATCAAATAATCGAATATGTACAAGCTATCTGAAAATGTATGCAGCAGCTGCGTCCACTTCATAAGTCAAAAGTGAACAACGTTTAAAAAGTTGTTAAATGATGCCTCCTGTTTTGAAAAGGTGTGGCCTTGAAATAATCGTTTAACTTCTAAAATTGCAGTGAAGTCAAAAGTCTGTCTTCACCTTGTCACGAATCATCTACTTCAGCCGAGACTGTGCTGTTTTCTCAAAGCTCAACATTTTCCACCAACTCCCTGTCATCGAAACTGCCCCTGTGAAAATAATCCGATCACTGTGAAGACGCAGCGTTTGTCATCTGAGGAAAACATTTTCCCCCAGCTGAGGAGGAACAATGGGACGAGCTGAAAACAAAGAAAGCCGAGGAGTGACGAGCACCTCGGAGGGCAGCTGGGGTCTCCGCTGGGTGTTTGGCTCGGGGATCTTTTCCACCGACGAGGCACCGGGGCCCGGGACGTGTTGATGTCCTGAGGCGGCGCTTGTTTCCTGTCGGCGACGGTGAGCGAGGTACAGCCGACGGGAGCTCTGCCTGTTTTTTTTGTGGAAGAGAAGGAAAGACACCAGGAGAGGCTGTGAATGTTTACAAGGGGACAGTGTGGATTCTTTCCCAGGGCGGAGGGACAATACGGTCGAGACTCGCACTGCCAGAATATACAAAAGCCCGCCACAGATCTTTGGAGCATTTCAACACTCCTATGGTGATATTTTTGGACCGGAGAGAAGCTAAACAGCACGTAAGCCTTAAGCTGCTCTGTCTCCAACCTGCAGTGTGGGAACACACATTATAATTGTTTGTTCAATTATTTTTCTTGGACACTGCACCTGCACTTCAGCAAGTGAACCCCAGGGACCTAAATGCAATTAAGCCCCGCGGAGCGGCGCTGACGCCTGTTTAAACAGCGGACAGGGAGTCAGATAAATACCTTTTTAGTGCTCAAGGTAACAAGCTACGGGTGACAGTGAGAAGGCTCGCAGGGAGCAATTTCCTATTTATTTGTCTTCTGATCTGACCTCTCACTTGACAAGATTCCGGGGCTTATTACCGTATCTGTCCTGCGCTCTAATCGAGGCCCATTACAAAAGTTCAGCGGACTGGAAGTGCCAGATGTGGGCGAAGGATAAAGGGGAAGCAGTTGCTCACACTGACCGCTGTTGATGCCCTTTAAAACGCTATGTGAGGTTTGAAATTTCACGGATAAACTGCTCAGATGTGTGCAGGAATTGTAAATTGTGTTTTCTGACCCGCGTTGGCCACGATAATGAGAGTTTTTGCTGAGAGAGGTGCGGAGGTGGGAAGCTTCCATTTTACTGCCTTACTGCACGGCTGAAAGTACATGGTTCCTTGTACTTTCAGCCGTGCAAGGTGCAAGTATTTCACCTTTCCTGTTGCCAAATGGCATTTTTCAGTATGGCATTTTTCATCTAAACCTGAAATCAAATTCATAAACACACAACCCCTTTTGTGAGGTTTGTGAGGAGACTTTTATGCTTTCAGGAGTTTTGAACTGCAATCCAGAGTCCTTGAGTTTGGCATTTGCTCTTTTGCCATCTGGATTTAGTTTTTAAACCTGGAGTGACCACAGTTGGAGGAGCAGGTGGTGTAGCCTAACAGAGAGCTTGAGGAGGCTGTGCACCCACCCCCACCTGTAGTCTTTGTCCACTGGACGGCACTAGCTGCCAATCAGACAGTGTCCACGCCCCAGTGCATGCCTACGTCATCGTTTTTTTCCAAGACATCTGCAAATGTTGCCCCCTGCTGCTCCTGGAGCAGAACACAGGTTTCATAATCCAAGACATTGCGCTCGCCTAGAATCTATATCGTTTTATCTTATCAACAGGTTTTCTAGCACGACACTGCCACCTACTGTGCATCTACGAAACAGCAGAACTAACATGTAGCATGACAGCCACCTGCAGTCAGCGTGGTCCTCAACTGCGTCACTATTGGTGGAAAAAAAAAACTGATGCTTGCTCCCAACATGAAAAGCAGATGTGAGTATTTCTCATCTTGACGTTTTGACCTTTTCGCCTGTAAAATCAGTGACGTCGTTGGCTGGTGTCTATACTCAGTTTAAAGTCGTCAGGAATGACCGTTTGCATTCGCAGCATATTTGTTGTCGATATAGGCGGCTCATGCTGCTCACGGATGCCAGTGAGTGTTTTACAGCTTGTTCTGCTCCACACACACTCACACACCGCTATCATTCCAGCCATGCATACCTCCCCTGTACCATTTCCATGCTCACCGCCCTCCATGCATTATTCACAGTTACATTAAAATACCGGGGCCAAGAGTGAGAGTTGCATGTTAAGGCAGCTGAATCAGGGACGTACCGTCACAACAGCTGAAAGTGTCTGTCACAGAGTTATAACTTTTTTCTTTTTTTTCCCATAGTTCCCCGGCAGTGCAGCTGCCTAAATGAGAGGGATTAAGTTAACTCCCTGCTTAGAGGAAGAGCAGGCCCTGGATTAGGGCACTGGGCATGGACACAGAGAGCATTCAAGCAAGGGCCACAGCGTTTTTTTCTCCTTCTTCTTCTTAAAAAAAAGAGATGCGGGGGAGAGAGGAGGCAGCGGTGCACAGCCCTCAAAGGGACCCACGGCCGAGGCGCTTGAACAAATACATTGACAAGCGCAACGCCACATCCGCAACATGGAAAAGTGTGTCAGTGCAAGGAAGGAGAACACTGGCCGACACGCCGACAATCAGAAATGCTTGTTTTTTCCCCTCTGTCAGTCCCACCCCAATTTTCCTCTCACAAAACCTGACATAACCTCGTTCCTGCAAACACCTCACACGTAATATTTTACATAATTTAGATGTAGGTGAGAATCACTGTGGAATGCAATTTACTCATGCTCCTGTTTGAATCAACGCTATATGGACATTTATGGTAATGATTACATTTAGAATTGTCCTCTTTATTTTGACATGCAGATTAAATGTACAGTTTGTTGGAGCTAGTGTCACCTAGTGTCGAAGTTGTATATTGCAGCTGGAAACCTCACCTATTGAGGTACCTCTGATCGTATTCAGTTATCTGAAATAATCTCAATACTTAAAAATCAAAACTGTCTCCGATAACGATTTTACACATTGTCTGCAAAGTCTGAGGTAAACGTGTGCACTCTGTGTTTTTTTCCTTAGTGGGTAAAGGAAGAGGGGGGGAGGGGGGGTGGGACCTGGGAAGGAGTGGAGATGAGAACAGGTGGCGAAACAGTGTGAGAAACACGAGGGAGAAAAACGACCGACACCTGCTCATGAAATCCAACCTGGTTCTTCCATCACATTCCAACAGAGTTCAGCTGACTGCACCGCTCAGACAGGAGGCATTCAATCCACGGCACTAAATTATACGGCTGACAGTGTGACCGCATGAGAGGGATCGCTTTTATACGGCTGGATGTCCACTCGTATCGCCTAATGCTTCTCCAGTGTTCTGACAAACTGAAACCTGCAGCGACAAACTGTTTTTAAACCTACATTGTTTCCTTCTGTGACTCAAACAACAGGAAGATGCCGATGACACTGCTCTGTTTATTTTTTTATATCCATGCATCCTCACAAACAAGCTCCACAGCACTCCTACTGGACACAAGCCTCACAGGTTTGTCCAGCATGTTTTTCCAGTAGCCCAGAATGGACAAACTAACATGCTACAAATCCCACGCACTGTACCTCTCAACAGGTGCAAATTTGTGTGGGTTGCATCGTCGATGCTCCTCACAGGTACTTAAAATACATTTAGCATGAAATCCATTGTCAACAGTCTCACATTCCCCGGGCCTAAGTGGACGTGGACGATTTCGGTGTCACTCTCCTGAAAAACCTGACATGTTGTCTTAGCATCACAGGGACCTGGATCTCTGAGTCAATAATTAACAAGCCCTGATATTGTCTGTGTCGTCCTCGCTGCAGGGAGAGAAGACACCGAGTCTCGGTCACGCCAGCTCCGAGACATTGAAACGACCACGACGCCGCGGCAAACCGGTGGTGACGGATGCCTTTTTGCCCCGTGCAGTCAGGCCGGGTCGCCGGCACGGTGGACGACTGTAATTGCACCGACAGGTGACACATATGTGGAAACCAGAAGATGATGGGGAAGACGACTTAGATCATGTGACCTGCACCTCACATGTCCCTTCTGAGAGCGGGTAAGTGTGTGAGGAGTCTCGCTGTGACATTTAGGAAAGAAAACGGTCGCCTCGAATTGATCAACAGCCGCAGTTTGCATGAGAAACGTAGATTCATATTTGGAATAACTCGGGAGTTTATGATGCACGTTCTGACCCTTTAATCCCGTGATGTCTTTTATGTACGATATCAAACACGGATATTTTTATACTAGCGTGTGTAGTTCACACTAGTTTTTGCCCCAGACTGTGTACAAAGACGTGTCTATGCTTCCACCCACAGTCCAGAAACCAGGCCAAATGCTCCCACAATCAGGTGTTACCATCTTGTGCTTCTGACGTCATTTGGAGTCGCAGTCTGTGTTGAAGTGAGTGTCAGTGTGGAGCCAAGATCCAGCTCAACCTGTTACGAGTCAGTCTGTGCTGCCAAACTTGAGCAAACATCGGGGTGGCAGGAAATTCCTCAAATGACGGAAAAACATTCATTTCATGTGAATTTTTTCGTCCCATCTGCTAACATGGAGGAGGCGGGGTTTGATGTAACCAGCTACCAGGAGGTAGAGAAGATGACTTGTCCTCTAATCTGGGAGTTTGGCATTTCATCTGTGTGCGTACAGTATGGTCATGTTTTTAAAGAGTAGGGTTATTCAGCTGCTGCATGCCACCTCATCACTCAGTGTCAATAAACCCGACACACTGTACCTATACGATTTGAACATTGCGTTGTGATGCATAGTATAACATTAAGATTTCTCTTAACTGGGGCTAATGTGAAACTAAAATCCCCAAGCTGAAATCACATTAAAGGTCATGGGCTGGGCTGTCTGTTTACTTTTGTCCATATCCGACACATGCCGTGCAGTCCAGGTGCGTTCAGTACACAGAGAACGAGAGGAGGTGCTGGACTTAAAGCGAGTTGAAGCTGTTCAGGCATCACATGGCTTCAGAGCACAAGGGAGAACCTCCCCCGACAGCAATCAACCAAGTATCACATTTTAATATGTACGAACGGCTCCAGCCTTTTTCAGAGCAAAGCTAATTACGACCAGTTTCTCTTGAACTATCTCTTGACACTAGGGCGGCGCTGTAAATTGAGCCATTTGAAGCACATACTCCACAAACTACATTCTTGCATGTGCATCATTTGCTCGAGATAAATGAAAATCCCCGTCCGTGCGGTTCTTTGTGTCTCAGCGGTTTCAAAGAGCAGCAGCTTGTTGTGTGCCGTCGAATCCCCCCGTTGTTTATTAGTCGAGGTCGTCCACCGCCGAGCCGAATCCCAAATCTTTGTCCCGACTCCCCGTCTCAGACACATCTAAGCTGGCGGAGCTTGTGATAGCCCTGCTCTCCTCTGGATGGAGCGAGAGAAAGGGCCCACAGGCCTGAGGAGGAGCCGCAGCTCAACCGGAGCCCAGGGGAGGCAGGATCTGGTGCTATTTGTCAGAGCTTTCCATCGTCACTTTTCATTGACGGCGGGGTGGGGAGTCGAATGCCTCTAATGTACTCGCTCTCCTCTTCCCCGCATGAGTGTTTTCTGTTTGGCTGCTGTCACTGAGAAAAGACATAAGTACTTGCTCTGTGTCTTTTCACACACACACACACACACACACACATACACACACACACTTTGTCTCTCAAATGCACACTCTGCGGACGGAGCGATGTGCTCTCCAGGGCCAAGAATTCTCCCCTCTTTGTCTTTATCTTCTGGTAAATGTTGACAGACCAGTGAACCTTGATGCCGGACTGTGACAGGCTCAGCTGTTTGTAAAGTGTTGGGGTGAGAAAAGAGAAAAACAAAGGGGCCTCTGGTGTGGTGGTTAGCCATCATGGCTGCTCAGCTCGCGCTGAAAGGACCTCTAACAGCATCCCGGCTCCGCCACGGAGGCGAGAACTCGGCTGCACCCGGGTCGGCCGGCTCGTAGACCATTAGGGAAATGGCTGAAGGGTTCTCGTGTTTCAAACCCGGCTGCGCCGTTCAAATTAATGAGGGGATTGTCAACATATCAGAGTTGATGGGTGTGACGAGCGAGGCCCCAGCACCAACGCTCAGGACGACATTTACTTCAAGGAAAACTCTCCCGTCTGTGGCCTAGTTTGGGCTGCAGCTAAAGTTTTCAGTTTGGACCTTTTTTTTCCACTTATTTGAAACATCAATATAACACTATCTAACTTTCAAGAGAAGGAAATGTCAACTAAATCATGCACACTGCACCTTAAATCACACACTACTCACTTGAAACTCAATTAAATAGAGTAAAACTTATATCCTCTTGCCTGGGTCTTGACTTTAAACTTTAAGAAACTTTTAAAAAGCGGAATTTAAAATCAACCTTCAACTTGTGTCTGGCCTTTGGATTGTAAATCTTTATCAGGGAAAAATAAATATTCAGCTGTGGAAACTCTCACAATGCAAACATCCACAACAGGCTCGAGATTTACTCTCCATTGTCAATATTGCTTCACACATTACGAATGCAGCGAACTCTACTGTTAATCATTTCTCATTTTTAAAGGACTAAAGCACAAGAAATAATGAACTTTGTATATTTATTTTGTTTTCTGTCTGTCAGGGTTCAAGGTTCTGAGTCGTGATGGTGCTGGAGTCAACTGAGCAGACAAAGGAGTGCGGACCTGTATCGCTGCAAACCCCTGAATCATCCATCAGCATCACATGGACCCATCATTCACAGTGAGTACAAACTTGCAGTCAACACACTTGCATGTGATAATACCAGGTTTGAGTTATGAACAACACATTGTAGTAACACGTTAAGATTGTATAGGTAGTATAGGTCTCTTAACATTTAAAACAATATTTATTCAGGAGCATTAGGGAACTTTCCAACATGGTTGTTCAGAGCGACATCTGTGGCCGTGGAGTGATGTGCCACCCAGCAGTGCAGCCATAGTTGTTACATGAGTGAGTGTGCATGAGAGAGAGAGAGAGAGAGAGAGAGAGAGAGGGTTGCTCGTTTACCTTTATGCATTCTTTTTGCTGCATCATAGCTCACTAGCTGACTTAAGATGCCACAGGTACTTGGGGGGATGGGCTTGGGTGTGATCACTCTGCACCTTGAATCAAAACAAATCAAATCAAACTGTATTTATATAGCCCACATTTACAAATCAGAGTTTGTCTGACGGGGCTTCACAGGGCGGGTAACATCCTCTGTCCTTAGAGCCTCAGCAAGGGTCAGGAAAAACTACCGGGGGAAAAAAACTCTTTGAACAGGAAAAAAAGAGTCAGAGTCAGAGGTGAGGGATCCACTCCCAGGACGGACACACGCGCAATCGATGTTACACAGTACAATAAATTGGTCCATAAATGAAAAGTAAATTGCTAATCATCCTATATTAGTTGAATCAGCGGATCCAAACTCTGCAGTTTGATGACTCAACACGAGCGAAAGATGTCTCTTTCTTCCCACACACTTTGTAAACCCACCAGCTGCAGATCTGTCGGTTGAGAATGTCACAGGCTGTCACCTCTCCGTGGTTGATATGCTTCCTCTACACTGCCCCCCCCCCCCCCCCCCCCCCCCCCCCCCCCCCCCCCCTCTTCGGGACCGCCCCCCCACGCTTACTCTCACCTTCCTGTGGGAACCCGCATTTGTCGAGAGACGTTTCCCCTGTCGGATCACATCTGAACGACCCCGCCAACGTGACAGTTGGTGAGGACAGGAAGGCGTAAAGGTGAGGGTAGACAATGAGGTGCGGCGCTCACAGGGTTCGGAGGGGGTGAGGGCGCCCAGCTTTGACGGTGACACCATCTTCCGTGGGGGATGTTGTTCCGACACATGAGGAGGAAGCGTGGAGGCCTGGGAAGATGTTACTAAGCAAATTAAGTCTGAGTCACTGGGGTTCGTTGGAATGAAGATGAAAGCGAGTGGTCCACCTCGGTGCTGCGGCTCTGAGACTCTGACACGTTCTGCAGGGACCGGGGAGAGGGAATTGGATTTCAGCTGAAGGAAAAATGGAATGTGTCCATCCCTCCGAATGTACCTACTGCCTCTCTGACCTTTTGCTGAAATGCACTTGTGCTAATCTTCAAACTCTTTCTTTAAATTAAGTTAAGGCAGATTCAGTCTTTGTGCAGAAACACGCACTGAGTCAATCACATTGTAGTTTACGTTTCTCCTTTTCCTCTCAATTTGCTGTAATCGATTTTCAACCGTTCACAGAAGAAATCCTTTCGCTCATTCACGTCGCTCGTAGATCTTTTTTCAAGTCGTCTGATCTTTTTTAAACCGTCTCTCTTTGTGACATGACATTGTCAAATCATTTCTTTTCAACTTGATTCAGCCTCTCACCTGGAAATGTGATTAGATTTGTTACTTTTCACAATACTTCATACTCTTCATATGATTGTCCAACGACAGTGGCTTTGTTTGCTAGCATGCTGCTGAGTTGTGTAGTATTACTGGCTTTTTTGCGGATTAGTAAAGCCGATATTGAGGAGCACCCTCTGCTGGATCGTGACGTGAACTGCAGCAGTTTGTCTGATGGTCTTTTCAGATCAAATACGAATTTTTCTCTCATACTTGAATGAATGTTCATAGTTGTGTAGAGCAGGAGGTTGCAGGTTCAACTCCTGGATGAGAATGGGTTGTTTGGTGTGTCACACACTTGCAGTGTGGTTCAGTTGTCTCCCAGTCTCTCTCCCAGTGTCAGCGGGGGTTGGCTCCAGCACCCCCCGTGACCCGCGACGCGACATTGCATGAGGAAGTTTATTGGACACTTAGAAGTCGAATCCTGCAGCTGTTTCCACAATACAATAGACAAAACGTTTAAAGTGATCATGTGCTGTTGGAGGAAAATGTCAGTTAATCGGAGTGAGAAGTCACCGAGGAGGAAATGAGTTGCCGTGTGTGTGTTTGAAAACCTGACTGATTAGCGACAGGGTTAAACTCACAGTAATGACCCCTGACACTGTTTGATCTAAATTCAGCTCTGAGTGGTAAAAACATCCAGGTCTTTAGATAACTCTCACTCCGCTGATTCAATCAAAGCTGAGCTCATCTTCTCTCCTCACATCCTGGAGGAAACTGTATTTATCCGCACATTTCCAGGCCTGGTCCACTTGTTTTCCCTTTTTTCTCTCTTTCTCTCTCCATCTCAGGGAATTCACTTCACTTTAATTGTTTGACAGTCTTTTCCTGCCTTTCTGACACGGCCGCCAAAGGTGCCGAGGATTTTTTTTTTTCCTCCTCTCTTTTTTTTTCTTTTTTTGAGGCATTAATAACATTCCGCTCGACTGATTCCCCAGGGCACAACCTCATTATAGCTTATAGGCAGAAAAAATAAACTGTCTGTACTGCCAGGCAGCTTTTTCCCCTCCTTTTCTCAGAGAAATGAGGAGTTGGTGTAAAGTGGCTGCTTATAAAACAGTCTTCTTGTTGCTAACTAAAACACATGTCCAGGATTTCTATCTGTTTCCATGACAGGAGGGTGACTGGGTGCTGAGAGACGGCTGCTGTTGACGGCAGTCTGCACTGGGTGGCAGCACTGTGGGTGAGATCACACGGCAGTGGAGGCTCAGAGTGTGGAAAAGATGTTTTTAAAGCACAGATCTTCATTTGATTTCACCTCCTCTTCATTGTTTGCACTTGCACACAATAAAATGCGCAAACCACAGATCTATAGGCGATAGAATACAGATTCCAGTCTCAGGCTTGAGAATTAAAGGGAGCTTGATCCAGCCTCACACATTTAGAATGTAATTGTGTTCAAAAATGTAAAAGAATGCAGTCGAGGCGACACATTTGCGAGGCATGAAAGTAAAATTGCATGAATCATTAGTTTTATCATTAATTCTCTCTTTGCTTATATCCCTGTTGGGATTCACGTTGCTCAGGATACGCTATCTTAATCTCTGTTTTACAACATATAGTCACCAATTCGTGTTTGTAGTGGATGCCTTTAAAAAAAGCAAAAACCTTTTCGTTTGAATTGAAACTAATTGAATTAAAGGCACGGTCTATAAAACGTCAGACAACGCTAAAAAGAAAAAACAAGCAAATGGCTCAAGGTGATGTTTCCAAATGAGATGAGTCACATCTTGCACCCCAACAAAAATGTTGTAATGATAATAATAATGATAATAACAATTATACTACTAATAATAATAATACATTACATTTTGAAAGTCAGCGATGGAACTTTTGCAGATAAACATTCAGACAGAAACTTCAGTGAAATCATTACTATTAATTTTTTTTCAAGCTTCAAATCATCTAAAGAAAAAGTCTTTTCATCTCACACAGTTCATGCAAACTGGAATCTGGCCAGTCCTCTGCCTCTGGACTCTCAGCAGACTGGGGTCAAGTGCCTTGCCCAAGGGCAGCCAGGCAGCAGAGGGTTGAGTCAGAGAGCATGTCCTCATTGACAGGGAGGACTAGAAAGGGCAAATGTGTGGCCGACTGACAGCTGCTGTGATTTTCATAAATGCGATATCTCAACTTTCACACTGTCCACTTTCTGAGAATCCACCGACATGGCTCGACCTTCTCTCAGATCTTTTGTTTGAAATTGATTATTATACAAATTCAACAAAGAGAGTTTCTCATCGAGGCACACAAATATGTTTAAGGTTACACGGAGTGGTCTTGAAAAGAAAATCAACAAATTCAAAATGGTAATTCCGTAGTTAAACATTCGCAAAGTGTCATTTATCTCATATATTTACATCTGAATGTGCAGGAGTCATAGTCTTTTAAGTTTTCTCTACACCACCATTAAAAGCCTTTGGTAGCTTTTCTTTAGCCTACCTTTGTATTTCCTGATGTGCAGGAAACCAGTTCTAGGTTGATGAAACCAATACCTCATGCATTCAGGTGATGATACTATCTTGTAAACACCAGGATAATTTGTTTATATTCTGTTTTCAACTCAATCGTACACACAGGACCTTTAAAGTGATTGGTGGAGACTGTGTATCACCACAGATTCTAGAGCTGGTCCAGACATTCATATTTGAGTTTTTTTTAGCTTTGGAGATCCGTGCCTCTCCACATCAGTGTCGTAAAACAAGCTTCACGGCCCACTCTATATTACATTAGAAACTATCAAGAAACCGACTTTTCCTTTCACATGTGACAGCTCAAGCAAAATGAGTGAACTGTGCAAAGCCCTCTCGCTCCTCCTGTGTGACAGCAGCCGTCTCAGCGTGCCCCTGCCTGAATGCACACAGTGATTGAATATTCAATGTAAAGCAGATTGATCATATATACACACACGACACGCAGCGCGTACACGCCGCCCTGTTTCTTTGTGCCCTCGCTGTTTCAGTCGTCAGGACTTCTGCTGCCACTTCTTCTTCTCCCAGATTAATTCCTCTAAACTTAATGTCGACTCTGTTTTCTAAAAGCTTTTCTTGCACTCAATTTATATTCATTTAGTGAAATTAAGGGTTTGGTTCGTCGGAGTGGAGTAAAGCGTCAATAAGACTTCAATCAAGCAGCATGAATTTCAGGGAGGATCCCGGCAAGGTCTGCATCAAATCCCACTAATGTGTTTTTTTTTCTTTTTTTTTTTACATTACTGTTATTGAGTGAAGGGTTGTAATTAAAGGCAGGTTCACGTCGATGAATATGGGTTATTTAGCTCAAAAGATAATTTCTCCTGATGCTTTACATAATCCTTAAAATATACAAGTAAGCCCCGCTCCTGAGGAGAAAAAAATATATAAATTAATGGAGAAGCTAATGGACATGTTGATGGCATTTCAGTAAACCTAATAAGAATTGATTCTTGCTTGTGAGAACATTTTCATTCCTCAAACCTCCCCCGTGCTTTACATGTGTAATGAACCTGCCTGAGCATTGATCAAAAACAAAAATTGGAGGAGTAAATCTGCTTAAAAAGCCCGTCTCCCCCTCGTCTGCCTGGGCTTTGTCCTGGCAGCAGACTGGCCAGCACTTACCGAGGTGCTATATGTCTCTTAAATGACTAAACTGCTCGTGGCCCCTGTGCTCTCCTCCCCCCCGTGATGGTTTGCCGGCATTAGTCTAAAGTTTTTCCCGCAAATATTTAATCCTCGCCGTGACTGACAATGTTGTCAGACCTCCGGACGGGGTTTACGCCGTTATTACAAGCGCTCCTCCGTCCGTGGCACTTTGGATTATTCAAGATTATGTTGTAATCCCTTTAATCCTCATTGCATTAAGATTTCAGTCAAAATACGGCAACAGTAAAGTAGCACTCAGAAGCAATGAGGTCTTAAGCAGGCGTCATGATTGGGCGGCCGCCTTCATTTCCTCCTCCCTTTTTTTCTCTTTATTTATTCTCCCGTCTCTCTACATTGTCAATAAACAGAGCAACAGATACGTATTTGCTTTTCTGAAGCGACAATGATTTATTCCGGGCGGCAAAAGCCATCTCCAATCACCACGGAGGAAAACACATATTTACCAGCTCGCGGCGTCGAGGCGAGGCAAAGACAAACCGAGGGCGGGGTGTGTTCACCGAGCATCCCGCTCTCCTCCGGCGTGTATCCGGGAACTTTTCTGATGAAATATTTGTCTCCGGCGGTGCGTCCTGTGGTTACTGTTCAACTCTTCCTCCCCCGACCGAGGTTCTCCTGCTGCTCCATACAGCCCTTATCTCTCCTCGCTCGACTTCCCGCCACGCCAGAGAGCCGCCAGCAGACTCCTCTTACCGCTGCTTCTTCAAGTTACATGAATAAAACAACCCCCCAACTTTCAAACTATGGCTTGTTTTGCCATGTGTCCTCATGTGTGTATAAAAGACTAATCCACACTGCGCAGCTGCATGAGTCTTGACAGGATGCACGCAAATATGGGACGGTTTTGGAATTTGCACAAGCCAGTTTATTTAACTGGCTGCGGATCCTGATTTAATATTTGACCTGACGCCATCGGATGTGTCGACTTGTTGTCACCTCCTGGCATCAGAAACACACCCAGCGCTGAAAACTGATTAAAGTTTGGAAGGAAGCTGAACCGGGGAAATGCTGTGAATGATCATTTTGGACTTAATCTTCATCAAACTTTTCACGTTCTCAGCTAAAAGAGAAAACTTGATCAAATTCTTTCTTTGGCCTTTAGGTAAAATAAGAAATAAAAAACAGGAAAAGATGTTACATTTAGAGGCGTGAATGGCTCATTCTGACGCAACCAAAACTCTGCTCAGTCCTTCCCTTCCAAAAGTTTCTCATCTGTGCACGGAACCAAGAGAAAGATGCGTGCTTTTATTTCTTTTCGTTTTTATATCTGTTCTGACTTGTCTTCACCGGTGTGATCAAATCTGAGGGAGACTTTTAACGGCATCATCCTTAATGTGATCACTGACGCCCCACTGATCCTCACCCTACACTAAAAGAAACCCTTCTCGCCTCCTGGAGCTGTTCTGTGTTTTTCCTTGGTCTTTGCCTGATCTGGCAGACGCCTGATGATTCTGCCGCTTTGTTTCGGGGGGGTTATGTGTGTGGGGGGGGGGGGGACAGAATCGCTCGGAGGTGAGAGGAGAGGCGGGTGCTCGTCGGTGCCGTGGCTCTCCACTTCAAACCCTATAAGATCTGTGCTGCGCCTCGGAGTTCAACTTCAAACCAGCAGCGAGTGGTTGCGAGGAGAGGAGCGGGTGATCCTGAGTGGAGCGGATCTTGTTGTCGGTGCTACGGGCAGCCGTGTCTCTGTGTGTGCGCTCATGTTGGTGAGTTTGCATCGACACAAAACTGCACCGGGGTTAGCGGGAGGGTCGGCGGCCTGCAGGGAAACAACCGGGCTGCACGCACAAGTGAATCCCAACAACCTTGTCTCCTACCAAGTACTTGTGTTTGCCACGAATGTATTTCGGAGAAAGTGCCATTTGGATGAAAGCTTTTCCCTTAATCCAGGTGCTGTGATGTTTTACCGAGGAAATTGCGTCGATGTCAAGACTTTGACTTTGACTTTGCCATATAGCGCATTTTACATTTATTGTCCCTTCTTAGGAGACATGTCTGTAATTCCATGGCCTCCTATTTGAATGATATCCAAACTTTGGCCATAGTTTGCAGCATTAGTTTCCCTGTTGTCTCGCTCACTCTATCCATCTATAGCAGACGTTTGTATAACAAGTGAGTTACAAGTCAAACGGCTGGATTAAAATGACATAATCCAGGTTGCTTGTGACATTCGGATCGTTTGGAAATTTCACACATAGAAAGTGGTGTTCTATAAACAGCTGTAGTATTGCAGACACCAGCAGTGCTCAGGGCTCATTCAAGCCACCCACACTGAGGCCAGTGGCATGACGGGAACTCAGACGCACTTGAGTCAATGCCCCAAAGTTTAGTGAACTACCTCCTCTCTCTCGTGGCCTTTTTGCCTTTGATAAACAGGCACAGCATCAGGAGCACACTCCATGTCAGGATGTCTGCCTGGCTCGCTGTGTGTGTGTGTGTGTGTGTGTGTGTGTGTGTGTGTGGCGGTGAAAGTAGGTTACGGTTTGCTTTTAGGACATGTATCTAACCCCCTGACCCCGACTTGGATCCTGCTCCAGACCCCCTCAGCCGCAACCAACGGTGGAGGCCTGCAGGACTCGACTGCCGGTGTCAAAGTGCACAGGCAGCCCCGAGAAGCTTTCACATGGTGGCAACCCTCAAATAGCTGCCCGCTCCTCCCTCCTCTGCTCTCAGCCACCACCCCTACAGATGTTTATTTCTCCAGCTTGTCCCCAAACTCCCGTAACGACCGCCATCCTCGCCTCCGTTATGTCACAGCAGATGAGCGCCCAATCGCCGGCGTTTGAGGCTGAGACGGTTTGAGTTTTCGTCGAGTCAGAGCTGCGACACAGGCTGGGAGGCCGCTGACGTTTCGCCTTCGGATGACCCGTATCATGTTGACAAAAACAACAGCGGCGGCGGCACCTCGGAGAGTCGTACTGTAAGACACGCCGAAAAATGTCCCCTCGATCGTGCTAGAGGGTCAAAGTGACATGAGGATGATTAGAGAGTGTGTTTGTCCCCCATGTGTCCAACTGTGTACAGTGGGAGCTCATTCTCCCAGTGCGACTGCCAGTGTGGTTAAGTCATTTCATCTCGGTTTCATTTTAGATTTTTTAATCAGGTCTTCATTCCTCGTCTGTTTTCGGGGGCGAGGTCACATGGTGAGTGTCGTAAATCGGGATTTATCATCTTTTCTTTTTCATCTGCCTGTAAGTTTGTTAATGTTAGTGGATGTATTATGGTGAATAGTGTTTGCCAGCGTGTGGCACAGGTCAGAGTGGAGTTGTGGATCAACAGAGGTAGATTTCCCATGATTACATGATGAATGAGTCTCAACTAACAGAACAACAAGTATTTATCGGACTGATGGTAATGATTTGTCCATTATCCATCAGCTGTGTGATGACAACTTCAGAAAATATAGACAATAGAAGTGCGTGCTGAGAAAAGGGGGATTCAAACTAATAAATACAGAATGCTTTCTTCACCTTTATCAGAGCCAATTTGATTAGAGGTACAGGTCAAAGGATTCTGTGAAAGCTAGTGGAGAAGTTGTGACTGAGGAACCTTCACTTAGAACTTCGTGACATTGAAACTCCCAAAGTGTGTAGTGTGTCCTTTCAGGGCTGTGGTAAAAAAAAATATCACATGGCGGCCTCTGTGGACACCTCTGCAAGTAAATCCTAAGTCTTGTACACTTGACCTTTAAATGCTGATTTCATGCATCCACCATTTCTGACTTATTCATTCCGCTGTGAGCTTCTCAGGCTTCCATTAGACTCAGACCGGATTCCTTCCTTAAAGTTTTTGTGGGAATCAAAGCTAAATTAGAGCATCAGGTTCTAACGAGAGGTGAAGTTTGAGCTCTGTGTGAGTCTGAGATTTGCCGTGAAGTAAAACACAGGTCGTTGGGTTTTTTTCCCCGAGCTTTCCAGAGAGCGCTTGCGTGAATCGAGCAAGATGTTCCCGCCAGCACACTCGTGTTTCTCTCCCAGTTTATACGAGTCGTAGTATACACATGCCATAACACAGAAATATTTTGTCAATAGGAATATACAAAGCACTCTGCGGGCCACAGGAGAGCCATGAGAGTGTCCAATGTTTTTAAGAGGTCGATTCTGTGTTAAAAACAATGGGCAGGGGGAAAAAACCCTCGCTGGAGGAAAATAGCCACTTTCACCGCGACTCCCAG
Organism: Chascanopsetta lugubris; assembly: GCA_016785325.1. Classification (NCBI taxonomy): domain Eukaryota; kingdom Metazoa; phylum Chordata; class Actinopteri; order Pleuronectiformes; family Bothidae; genus Chascanopsetta; species Chascanopsetta lugubris. The sequence continues at coordinate 33,740 of JAFBJT010108292.1, forward strand.
GATGAGTGTTTACACATGCTCAGCTGGATCCGTCGGACCCCACCTCGCCGCCGACCTGCGCCGCCGTACAAATAAACAGGAAGGCCACAGGCACTTGGACCCAAGCCACGCTCATAATTCACTAAAAGCGGTATATTTTACAGAGGGCCACGGCGCTTTGGTGTGGCTCCAGCTAAAGGAATAAACTGTTAATCCATAAAAAGGCACACTGGTTATGCGATACACCACTTAGGTGCCATCTGAAAGCTCCATATCCTTTCAGCACTGGCCCTTAGTGCGGTGCCAGTCGATTTGGATGGAAGTTAAAAGAGAATTGTTGACAACAGGGATTGAGTATTACGGATGTTATTTGTTAGAGGTGTATTTATGGAAAACTGCATTTAGGAGAAAAAAAGGTGCGTGCCAAACCGTGTAAAAGCAGCTGGATGTTAAATGAAGTTCTCTCCACAAAATTACTATTTCCATCAAGCACCGACTGTTAGCACATGTCATTTAGCACGACATCGAAATGCGACACCTCTGGAAGGAGCCCTGATTGACAGAAAGCGTTTATCTCGTTAGTGTGAGACAATACCAGGAAATTGCCTCTGAAGCCGGCGTTTTCAGAAGCTCCGAATCGTCTCGGAGCTGAGTGACTTCCTTTTTTTCCTGCTTCATTTAAAAAGCCAAACCGTACCACAAAAGAGAAAAGCGTCCAGCTCTTCTGTGCAACACTTAGACGCTCCGATAAACGCAGCGAACATGAAAAGCAATCTTCAAAAGCTATCTTTATCCCCCGCAGCAGTTTGAAGTGCTGAAATTAAAGTTGCATATGGATGCCATCGAGACACGAGCCACTCGGGGAGATTAAGGACAACACAAGGCATCTGTGCATTCCTGCGCCATGTGTGTGTCCCGGTCGCCTGCACACGCCGCTGACAGCATCGAGAGGCCGACACATCCACTCAGATCAGGCCACGATAATCTGAAATTGCCTCTTTTCAAAGATCTCTAAGTCCAGACAGGGTTACAGAGGAAAGCCACATCAGCGGCGTCACATGGTTAATGTTACATGGAGGCTCTGAATTATTCCGCCACTCAGCATCAAAACTAATTCCTGCTGAACGGTCAAGGCCTTCAAAATAAATCTTCCGAATCAGTTTAATAAAACATCACTCCCCTAAAAAAGACTTCATAAGTTGTAAAATGCACCATATCTAACTTATTGATCATCTGCAGATCAGGATTATATATAAATAGCTGGTGTACATCCTTTGGTTTATTAATGCGACAACGCATCCAGATGATTAACTGTCGGGGAAGAACTGTTTCTTAATGAGCTGGTAACTTTTATCGCTTCAGGACTCGAGGCTCATTATAGATTATGACACTGAAATTAAACTAAAGTTAAATGTACAATGTGAAGGATTTAGTGACATCTAGTTGTGAAGTTTCATGTAGCAGCTGAGTTCAGCTCATCTCACACTTGTCTTCCATGCATGTGGGAGAGCCAACAGTAGTCTTTAGTTATCATTAAAACAATATTAAGGATATATTAAGGATCTAGTTTGTTTATTCTGGGCTACTGTAAAAACATGGTTGTGCATCATGGTGGCCTCTGTCGAGAGTGTAAATAAACAGGGTTTATTTAAGGGTTGCTAAAAAAGCAGTTTGTACGTTCAGGTGGTGATAAACTTTGAATGAAAATAAAAAGATGGATTAAGATCATTTAAATATGACAGATTAAAATCTGAAAAATAGAATAAAAGTGGGGGAGTCTGTGATGCTGATGGTAAACAAATATTTTAGATTCTCAGGACTTAAACGTAGTGGTCGTCAAGGTTCAGAAAGTGAAGGCAATGTAGAAAATGTCTGAGTGCAGCACCATGTTCTATTTTGTAAATTAAGGTGGAGTAAAGTAGATGACAAAGCATCATATGTATCCGAGCATCGACAGCTAATAACTCCTGCACATAGCTGGCATTGGATTAAATGCAGAATAAAAAAAAATAAGAAATGGCACCAAAATAGTGATTCCTGATTTTAAAGTTGAATGTATTCTCAAATCATTATGGCATGATGATAAAGGGACATTGATGTTGTTGCCAGTGAATCCACAGGTTCTGCGCTGCATCAGGTCAACATGTCCGGGCTCCAGGAAATATTTCACAATTCAATATACAACAGAACAGAGGAGAGGAGCTTACAAAATACACCTCTTTTGCAATATAAACAGGATTTTCATCTAAATTGTGTACACAGCAGCAACAGTTCAGCTGGAGAGCCTCAGGTCTTAGCTCACCAATATGGCAAACAGCATTGATGCGGATATCACTCACACAGACCCCAAAGTAAATACAACCCTGCGATTCATCCAAGGTAACAATTGAGGTTATGTACGATATGAAGGAATGTACCCCTTCCCCCATTAAATGCTAGTTCAAATATTTATATTTCTTTTTGGTATAAATATAACAGAAAGTTTCACAGTTCTGGCATTGTTTGGAAGGGCAAGGAACCCGCTTGCGTTATAAATGAACGCTCAGTGACAGGTGGCGATGCAAAAATGAAGAGCGTCTGGGCCTGGAGGTAAACACAGCCCCGTAACAATGCGGCCCGATGTGCTCGGAACCCAAGCCGTGGCATATTTCACGAGACTGAGTCACAGAGTTACGTCCTGGGATCCGGCTGTGAAGGAGAGGTCCACACACGGAGACGGCGGCCCACGTCGTCCTGGATGGATTTCTCCTTCACGTCCACAGATTTAAACATGTCTGATGGGGATAAGTGTGTGTGAGATGCTATAACTTCACTCACGTACAGTCGTGAACGGTGCAAATCAATCACATAGCAAGCAGAGGCACACACACACACTTTTTACCCTTATGAACACACACACATTTGCTTACTGCACTGGATTCACGGGGTTCTCTGTTAACCTCATTCATCAGCATTGTTTGCAAGTACTTGTTCCACTGGGACATGTAATCTGGATAGAGCTCAATCTGAAGCATGAGCTGCATCTACCTCTACTTTCCGTGAGATATCAATATCAGTGATTTACTGTTGATGATGTGTGTCCAATCGGATGTTGTCAGTTGTGCAGGTTGTAGAGTTTCGTTTGATGGGAGAACATGAATGACTCCGTTCATTTGGTTGCCATGGAAACACTGATGTGGTGTTTACCAGCATCTCAAACTTGAAAAACTTGTGAAGGTGAAAAGTAAAAGCAATCCCCCTCTTTTTCTTCTTCTAGTGTTTTATGCTCTCTCCATTTCCTGGTTCCCTCCTGTCAACAACAGACGTGTGATTGTCTTGGTTGACATAGCAGACGATCAAGCATAGCGTAAAGTCAAAGTACGAGGTTTTATAAACAAACACAACGTATACTTTGGAACCTTAAAAGAGTGTAACAATTCCCACTGCTGCCCAGAATCAGGAATTCAACCACAGCAAACGTGTGCAGGCACCGGCCAACACCCTGACATGCTTTTTCATGGTGCCTGGTCCTCATAATGAACCCGAGCTTAAAAATGTGACTTTAAAAAAGATGTCGTTTAGCCGGCCGACCTGGCACAAGCGCCAAGATCAATAGGAGGTGGCTTAGATAATTGCTCAACGCTTCATTAACAGCACGACGAGCTCACTGGATTTTTCTTCCTGTGGCCCTGGACGGGCCTGTATCACATCAGAGGCCAGATTTAGAATAAGAATAACACACAGACACAGGCTCATCAAAGTTCCTGCCTGCTCTGGCTGTGATGGTAAACATCTTCTGATTGGCTTTAGGAGGAGATGAGCGAGGTATCAAAGCCAGTTAATTTGCCCAGTTAGGAAAATCTGTCAGCGCCTTTAAAACCTTAAGGAGGAGCTCGCTGTCGACTTAAATGCGACGTGATGTGTCCAAAAGCCATGACCGACCATCTCCGTCTCATAGAATAGCAGCCACTTTGTAGAAATTGTCTTTTCGCGGCGCGCGGCCTCCAGAATCACTTTAATCGGCCGCAGTCTCTCATATTCTCCACAAAAAATTAGATTTCATTCGCTCCAAAATAGAGGAACCTCCTAATACTACATGCTGCTCGTGAATTGAGGTTCATTAAGGTTTTGATGTGAGTGGATAATCACCCTTCAAAATGTAAGCAGAGCTGGTAAACATGAATTATCAGGGGAAACGCAGGAGGAGGGGGAACCAGGCAGCAGCAGCAGCAGGACCTCATTGGTAATGCAAAACTTTAATACTCGTGACTGAGGAGGCTTGACGTGCCGAGGTGTAATGTCAGCAATCGATTGATCGGTGGTCGGGTGTCTCGGTGTCAGGCCTCATTGACATTCTCTCATCTTACGATGGAGGGAACTTGTTATATCTGTTTACGGCCACATGAATATTCCAGGAATTCCTGGTCTCGGCGGCGGCGGCGGCGGTTCACTCCTCATCACCCCCCTCGTTTTTCTGGGAAGGAATCGTAACAGATCTTTGGGGGGGGGGGGGTGAGGAGGGTGAGGGGGTGGCACGTGCGTGCCACAGCTCGGGCTGTTGACTGTAAGTGCAAAGGCAATTGATCACCCTCCCTGCTCCCTCCTCCCACCGTGACACCTCAAACATTTCCCACACTGCAACTCTGTAGTGCATCATCCCTCACGGCCTGAAACACATTGACCAAATTCCATGAAACCATTCGGAATGTTCTTCGTCTCATGACCGCTTTAAATAAATCTGTTGACCTATAGACATATGTACAAACCTGATATGTAAGTAATAATCCTAAAAGTCTAATATGTGTTTTTCAAATGAATTTATCTTCATTTCTCTCAGCATCAATTGAACATGTAAAAACCAACGTTCATATCAGTCAGGTCCTTTCAATGAAGGCAGTCATTGCACACCTTTAACTTTTATTCTTAGAGGTATAACCCTCTTTAAAATGCAATTGATTTAAAGCCACACAATCCTTGTTTCACAGTGGTACAGGATGCACATACTCAGCACGTGAGTTGTAATGGTGACTGAGGGGTGGGATGAGGTGACTGCAACTTTTAGTCTCACCACTAGATATCACTAAATATTTGATTGTACGTTTAATCACGGCATGAAAATGCCCTCGTCATTTGACTTTGCCTTGCTTTTTTTCCTCCTTGTGCTTCCCTCTTCCTCTCTCTCTCTCTCTCTCGCTCTCTCTCTCTCTCTTCCCATCGCTGACCTGCTGTTTATCACATCACGTATCACACCTCCGAAACTCGCTCTTCATGCATGCATGCACGCGTGCACACAGCCCATATGTATTTTTTCAAAACAAAACCCCAAACACCCGGAGCGAGCGTGTGTTGTTAGGTGACACATCAACGCCACCCCCCTCCACCTACCCCCCCCCCCCCCCCCCCCCCCCCCCCCCACCCCACCCCCCGCACCCCTCGCCCTCTTTCGGTACAAAAATAAAAACCCACAGTGGTGAGGTGGCGGGGAGCATCTACACCCCCTCGTTCCATCGCTCACAGCAGGGGTTATTGATTGTGACGTGCGCTCGCAGTGCACCTTCCCAGTCGCCTGTCAGCCAGATGCATGCTGGCAGGTCCACCCCCCCCCCCCCCCCCCCCCCCCCCACACCCGCCCTTGACAGCTCTTGCACGGCAGGGAGGTTGTAGGGGTGGCGATGGCGTTGGGGGGGGGGGGGTTGTAGAGAGAAGGGAGGCGTTTGTCAGACAGAGGGAGAAAGACAGCTGGTGGGGCCTCGGCCCTCGGTTCCTGCCCTCTCGGCTCTCTGCGGGCCCTACAGAAGGTGAACCCCGACCCCTCGGCCCCGGCCATGTTTGCGTCGATGTCAGTGTTGCCACAAGGTGAGTGTAGCTGCCTGTGTGGGTTAGCCGCCGTTGGAGGACACCCAGGTTTGTCACAGTGGATCTTTTCTGCGCTTTCGCCCCTAGAAAATTCCCCCGAGGTCAGCGATGAACCGTTTCAGTCGGCGCTCCGCATTACTGTCGCTTTTCCCCGCCACGTTTAGTACGACAACCCCTCGCCAGCCGCTCCTCCTCGCGCCGAAACAACCAATCCACCCACCCCCCACCTGCGCAGCTTGTTTAACGCCAGCGTCTCCAGAAGGTGCGTCCCGCGCGCGCTCGGCGGCTGAGACAGGTAATGAGTTAGCTCGGGGGAGGCCGACATGACTGCACGCGTGCGAGAGTGTGAAATTACCTGACACAGCGTTCATCGACACAAGGTGCTTCCGCCGTCTGTGTGTTCGCAGCCGTGGGATTTGTACGCACATGTTCACACAGAGAGAGAGAGAGGAGGGAAGGAGGAGGGAGAGCAACATATGCCACTCGGTGAATGCTTTAGTCCAAACCATCGAATGAGTGAATGACGAGCTGGCAGGGTGAAAAAGTGCCTGTTTACCTTCTGTGACGAATGATCGCTTTAGGGCTCAGGATATTTATTCTCTCAGGTATTTACTTTTGATCATACATTTATTTTCAAATCGATAAATCTCCTAAATTCAGCCGAATGGAGTCGAGGCCCACACAGATTGGAGCTTAAATAAACTTGAGTAAGATAAACGTTACATCAGGTGTGACTCATGAATCCCAGGGAAAGGCCATTGCAGGCGACAGGCAAGAAGCAATGAAATCTAAACCTGATCAGATTTGAGGACAATTCATTGAAGATTCATTAAAGGCTTGTTTCACAAAATGTCTTTTCCTAAGCAGCACTGTATTAGGCAGCGAGGAATTCTATCTATAGTATCTGAGTGTTGAACTGAAAGGTGAGGAAGCCGCGGTGGACTGTGATTAATAACCAGCGCGCGCTGGGACAACCCTGAAATACTAAATGGATCATAAGCAATAATCACCCCAGGGTTGCAGACAATAACACCCCACCACCACCCACTAGTATCTCCATCCATTCGTCTTGAAAAAGGAAATTACTAAATCCAATACAGTTCGATAAAAATCTGGCCTGTCTGGATCGGCTGCTGGAGGATAATGCTGCCTGATAACGGCGCTCGTTTCCGGCTGCACGCCATCCGTCATCCGGGGGTCGCTCCCCTGGTCAAGCTGTCTGCTACTCCAATAGATGACTGCAGCTGCTGTGCCGCCGTTCGGTGGTCTCAACAGCACCTTTGTTCGTTTGTAAAGGAGTATTGTGCACAAACTGTGCAAACTTAGTGAATCATTCAGCTTCCTTTTGCAACTCAGTCCAGGTCAGGTTTGTCACTGCAGCATTTAGGACCGGTTCTCACTTCCTTGAAATGTTTCATCAAAGTTTATGGATTCTTTGGTATTTTCCGACTTTGTGTTTGACACTTCTTTGTGAGTTGGTGTGACATCATGTTTGGAGCAAAGTAGTGACATTCTGTCCCTGGTGACCTCTATATTGCTCATCCTTTAGTTAAACCTCTATCATTGGAAGTCAAAAGTTGCCAGCATTGTCCAGAGAACTCTGAGAGCACAACACATAAGAACACATAAGAACCAAGGGGCTGTTAACACTCAAAATGACTGTTTAACATAGTAAAGGGTTACAAGAGCCTCCTAACAACTGCACTTATTAAGTCTGTGTGCCTGTTTCTACAAAAGACCTGTAAATGTAGACATCCTGGTGTTTTACACTCTCGAAAAACCAGTGTCATGAAGTAAGAAAAGGACTCAGTGTGTAGAAACAGGGCACAGATGAATACTAAACACCTATTATACCACAATTCAGATTTACCTAACAACTGTGTCCATGTGGCCTGAGGGAGAACAGGATGTGTCGTGTTTTACTTAAGGTGCTGCCTGCCCTGTGCACGACCCGACGTTAAAGAGGGACAAATGTTGCTTTGGATAATGATCGTAGAGGTGGGGCCAATAGAAAGGTGTGCATGTGAGGACAGAGCGAAGGAAGAGCTGGGGAAGTAGGGACATGAGCAGAGCAGGTTCACTGTGTGATGTCATAATAAAGAGTCCAAAATATGAACAAAGAAATAGTAATACTAAATCAATGTGACCATAAATCATAGTATAGTTTCCTAAATATGTAAGAAATTATTGTATTAAGTATTTAAAATATGTTTTATTGAGAATAAATTCTTATTCTCTGTATATAAATGATATTAAAAATGTCATATTATGGCATCTTGAATAATAAAACAAAATACAAAATAAAATAAATAAGTACAAAAACTGTACTAACTGACCATCTCTCCATGTCTGCTTTTGTTATTAATTATTTTATTCTATTGACCTGTATCTCACTTGGTAAAATCATGGACCAACTCAGCCTAGTGGACCACCACCAACAGTAAAGCACACATCTATTACACAGACATTCTTAAAGGAATAAACAGAATGAGTCGTTTCCCTGCAGCCCTGTGTTTCTGTCAGTACGGACCGTCTCTGAGTGATTTGAGTGGAGAGGCCACTCTGGTCACCCGCCCACCCTCGTGAAGCCTGCCACCGCCGAATAATGTGAACGTCTCAATTCAATTCACGTCGCCGCCACAGCCTTTCAAAAGACACTTCATTTCATACTTGTTTACGGCTCTCTCCAGAGATCTAAAGTTCAAAATCGTATGCATTTTTAATTCCAAATTAAGCCAGGGAAGAGGGAGGAGGTGGAGGGAGGGGAGGAGAAAGAAAAAATCATGTTCACTTTGCCACATTTTGACATACATGACCTCCCCTTGCCTGGGTGGAGGGATTATGCGGAACAAAAGTTGGCCCACTCGCCGCACCAGGGCTTAAGGCTATTGGGGCGACAGATTAGAATATCTTTCTCCCTCTGAAGGAGATAAGAGAGACACAAGCATCAGGAAACGGTGCAAAACATAATGAACTTGTGATCTCCCTCCACCAAAGAGCGTTTGTGAAGTAGAGATTCATAAAGCTTCAAAACATTAATGCAGATTTGTGGATGTTATAAAAAGCGCTACTTATGCATCTGCTAATGCTTAAAACATGATCTGGGTCCTCAAAGGTTGGAGGAGTCCTCCTGCTCATTGTCTTCTCCGGGAAGAGTCCACTTCCTGCCGAAACGATCACCCTCTCCGCTCTGTTTTCATGCCACATTTCGTTTCTTATCGTCCCGGATAATTACAAATATGTCCGACGCCACGCTGCATGACGTCCGCTGACGCCAGCACGTCGTGGAGCCGCGCGGCTGAAATGACACGGCGATGCATCTCACCCCCGCTCGCTCTCAATTAGCTCCCGGTGCTCCAGGTTAATGGAACTTTTGATTGGGGAAAACCCGGGTTTCCTGCTGGCCCAGCCTCCTTGTAGACGGGACATATGGGGGGGGGGGGGGGGGGGGGGGGGGGGGGGACCCCCCCCGGCGGGGGTGACCCCATCCTTATCTGCTGCTGCAGAGAGACGCCGACCCTGTGATGTCACCAACCACCCCGCTTCTTACTGCTTTGACATCCTGCTGCAAGTGCACTGTAAAAAATAACATTTTAGTCAGGGTAGTAAATTCAGTTTAATTATCAGAAGTGGAACTCAGTTTAAGGTTATACGAGCTAAAGGTGCAGTGTGTACGATTTAGATGAAATTATGTTGATTGTTTTCATCAACCTCAGTAGATCTTAATATTTACCGAGGTATAGATGTGATTTTAATTATTGTGCAACATTTCAAACTAAACAAACTTAAATGAAAATATATTTACGCAGATTAATAAGTGAAAGTACACATTAGAATATTCAATGAGAGTGATGCTCGTTAATCCAATTCGCTACTTTCCCCCACTGACCATAGGTGTCACTATATGTTGGGCAGGGAAGGGTGAGTTTTATTGCAACTGCAACTTAGCCACTAGATGTCACTAAATCCAACACACTGTACCTTTACACAGCAGCAGAGAGTGATGTGCTGTGTGTGTGAGTGTGATGCAGGTGGCAGGTTTCAGAGGGTAAGTCTTGGATTAGTGTCGACCTCGGTCTCACGCTGGTCGGTCAGTTCAACACAAACCTCCTCCGGCCGAACACGACCCGCTATCAGAGGCTGACACGAAGCACCGGCCTGCAGGGCACCCTCCTCCTCCTCCTCCTCCTCCTTCTCCTCCTCCTCCTCCTCCTCCTCCTCATCTTCTTCTTTCCTCCACCACTCAGGAAGAGACGCATCAGTGAGTTTCACTTTCGCTTGTTTGCGGCCATGTTGGAGGCAAGGTGACAAGAGCAATATGAGAGAAACATTCCTGTAATTTCCAAAAAGGAGCTTAAGGTGGAATTGTTCTCCATGGGGGGAAGAGCTGCCACCTCTCTTTCTTCTTCCCCTCCTCCCCCCTCAGTTTACCTAACTCGCCAAGAGCCCCCCCCCCTCCCATACACACACACACACACATACACACACACACACAGCAACAACCCTCCTGAGGAATGGCTGGCGAGCAGCGAAGAAATGCGCCCTGACAATCTCCCCTTCCCTCCGGCGGCTGGATGCCAGAAAAGAGCGCTGTTTCTTCTGAGAGATCTTTTACCGAAGATGCCAGGGATTAAGAAAGAAAAGACTGCGGGACACTGCTGTGTCACCTAGCATTAAACAGCCCTAAACTCTCCGGTTATGAGATACTCTGTGCAAAATAGGTCAGGCCAGGCAAAATGGGGAGGAATGAGAAAAAAAAAAATAAGAAAAAGAGAGAGGTTTTGATTTCTTATCTTTTTTTTCCACAGTTTTGTGCTTTTTCCCTCCGGGCCCTCATTTCTTCTGGGCTCTTCTCTTGGTGGTTGGTGCCTGCAAACACACAAACATGCACACACACACACACACACACACACACACACACATGCAAATTAGGCTCTGCTTCACTGGCAAACCACACGTGATTATTAGTTTTCATTGTAGAATTGAAAAACAGCAATAAATGAATTGACGTCTGAGAATAGAGCTCATAAATTTAAACAATTCATTTTAGAAAAATGTGGAATGTATGTTTAAGAAAACACAAAGACAATGTGAAATAAAGAGGAAAGATCCAAATGTATTTTGAGTGGAATAAGCTTGGAGTTTGGTAACAGAATAGAAAGGAGGAACTTTTTAAAGGGCTAGTGTGTAAAATCATGTTTCCATTTGAAATCAATTCCATTTGACAGAATCTAAAATGATTTTAGTCAGTGATAAGCAGAATGTAATCATCCGCTAGATATTTGTTTGAGTATCTCTCTGCAATTACTCCACCAGAACACCAGGGGGCATTGAGCAGAGATAGTGGTGGCAGTATGGAGCTATTTCCTATTTTCAACTCGGGCGTTGCTGGTGACTTTACAACAACGGCACATGGTTCTGTGCAGCTCATGTTGTGGTGTAGGTGAATAATGTTGAATAGTATTAATAACAGTACTGCGATGAAGTAAACAAAGATGGAGGGGTGACCGGGAAAGGTGCTCAAGTGTCAGCAGGAAGTGTGATGCCACCAAGGTCTGTTGCAGGCAGTTCTGTTGCCTCCGTTGAGCCTGGAGTCATTTTTAATATTTTTAACACTAAAAGTAGTTTTTGATCATTTCTCCGTGTAACACATGTCGATTTGAGCTTGACATCAACTTTAAAGATTTTAGATCTGAGGATTTGGGGGTTTTCATACAGTAGTTTTGCAGAGCCGACGTGCGACATGTCTTTCCTTTCATTCTCAGCACATTTTTGCTGTAGCTGGATTGTTAACATGCAGACAGTAGAAAAGGGGGAATAAAGAGAAACACGCATGCACAGAAACAGTCGGATTCCAGCCATTGTGTTTGCAGTGTGTGAGTCTTAATCACCGGGTCACCAGGATGACCTAAAAGCAAACTTGGTCGACAAAGCCTCCGATCGTCTTTCAAGTGGCGTCTGGTCTCGCGTTTTGAAAGAAAAGCAGCCAAAAAGTTTCACGTTGTCATCTCCGCTCGGCCCAGTCTGAATAATTCAGCGCCTGCCTGGTTGAATGCAAACAAACGGAATAAAACATAGATAGTTATGAGGCATAAATATGAACAAACAGCATCTCAAAGCATTAAGGAAACAGAGCGTCAGGCTTTGGAGCGACAGATGAGGACAGCGTGTTTGACTGGTCGGACGGAGCCGTCGCTGCCCTCCCTCCCTCCCCTTCGCCCCCCTAATGATGTGTGGCCTGTCATAGAGACGTGGCCAAATTACATTCAGGGCTACAAAGCCTTCATCTGAGGTTTGCTCTCTCTGTGCAACACCCCGCAAAACAATAACTGGGATTCAGCAGCTGCAAATTGCACAAAAATTTCCCAGTCTCTTTCTGTGAATTATTAATGAGAGAAAGCCAAACCCAAAAAAAAGAAGGGAAGAAAAGGAGGAGGGGGTATCTGCAGCGTGCCCGAGCATTGGAGAATGCTGTAATTATGCCAGAGAAAGAGAAATGGAACAAAGTTGTCGGAGCCAGAAAAGGCGAGGCAGTAACTGAAACTAAGAGCTGGAAATTTTCAGGCTGAGAGTGTGAAGAGAAAAGTCCTTTGTTACATCTGCTAAATGATCGTCGCTCGATTAAAAAAATTTTTTTAAACAGCAGATGAGCAACAGGATTTGCATTTGTCTCCATCAGGTTTGAAACGTGGCTTGAGGTTGAAACAAGAAAATACACAAAAACGTAACGGGAACATGTCGATTTTTGTGGATTTTGGAAAAAGAGAAAACGAAAAATTTCAGAAAAGCACAAATTTGAAGTGACAATCCCAAATCTTTATAGGGTTTTAGGTTTTACACTATATCGATTCACAATTCTATCAATCTGATGTTAAGAGATTTTCCAATCTTGTATTTCAGCACTTAATGCACGTTTACACTCAAAAAATCAAATGTTGATTGTGTGAGGAAATCCAAACACCTATGTCCTGCTATTTCCCATGGCAACGGCATCGCTCCAAAACACGCTGTCACCCTCCGCATTACAGATCAGTGTTACCTTGTTAGGTAACACATGATGGATTCATTACACTTGGGCTTCACGCTGTAGTGAGTCAGGATGTCAGGATGCTGTTGTAGATTGTTATATTTAAAGGTACCGTGCAAAAGATTTAGTGACATACAATGGTAACGTTGCATGTTGCAAGTGACCTCGTCCTTCACAGTGCATGTGAGAAAAACTGTTGTAACCGACGGTTATCATTCTAACTCGATGTTTGTCCATTGTGGGTTACTGTCAAAACATGGTGGTGTAAGATGGCCGCCTCCATGGAAAGAACTGTCTCTTGATGTAAATAAAAAGGTCTCTATATCTTCATTGCCAACGCTGTCAGAAATAGGAATCATTTCAATTGAATCTTAATTCAACTTACGTTCGATATTTTTTGATTCGAGAGCAGATGACTGGACATTGCAACCCGAGCGCACCCATCACCCATCACTCCCCCCTCCCCCCTCCCCCCTGTACTGCATATTAAACAACACTTGACAAAGCTGAAATTCGGCCC
>JAFBJT010108293.1:0-13520 GCA_016785325.1 Chascanopsetta lugubris
GACATTCACAAAAACCCAAACAAGGCCGGACGTGACAGGAAGTCTGAGAGGGAGGGAGGGAGGGGGAGAGAGAGGGGGGGGGGAGAGAGGGGGGGGGACCTTTAAATCCTCATCTACGTGTGTGTCCATGAATGCAGCTTTAAATCCTGATACCCATCTATTCAAATGGCACCTGCGGACTACAGACCCGACTCTGTGAGGTCATCAACAGGTTTAACAATAATATCTTTTAAAGGTGCAGTGTGTGAGATTTATTTCTATTGGCTAGATCTGGAATATACACTGATCGTATTAAGGTTCTTATAAGTTATAAACACCTGCATGGGATAGTTTGCTAAAATGTACGTTTACATCTGGAGTGGGTTCACTTTGCGGCCATGTTGCGTCACCGTGTGTTTAAAAGTATGTAATGTACAAAGTTAAGATCTTTCAAGTTTGAACGAAAAATGTTACCGTGCAACTTCACCACTAGATGACACTAGATCTTACACAATGTACCTTCAATAACTATGAAGTATTAAAACAGGAATATTGACTGAGAAAATAAAGGAAATGACAATAAAGGTAGTTCTTTCAATGGAATGAATGGAGCAAGATGGTGGGCGGAGCCTAATGTCACTACAAAACAGAGCTCAATCCTAAACACTGTTCATTGAACGCATGCAGATTGAAGAACCAATAGAAAATATGCAATAAGATTGGATCCTATATAGTAATAATAATAATAATAATAATAATATGTAATAATTTTAGACTCATGAAAACAACAACTCACACACTCAGCCGATTATAGACAAATAATACCCCATGTCTCATTTTCCATGTCTGGCTGTACAAGTAGAAAAAATTCCACCTAATCTTACAGACTTGACCTTTAATTATAAATGCTGGTGGTTAAGCTCTTTAAACTAATCATTGCTTACCAGAGGGGTTCTGGGACAGTCCACTTTCTGCCACACCAGGACGCCGAAGTGCGTCCACGACAAGAGGCTGCCGAGCACGTAGCCCACCTTGTTATGTAAGGTGCCACAGGCCAGCAGGGGGTAGTAGAGAGCGGGGTAGTAGAAGACCCCCAGGATCACCCAGTTCTCTGCACATATACATAAAACAACATGTGGTGGGATAGTGAAGTTGTTATTATTTCAGAATGTTCCTCACGTTCGGAGCGGAAACGATAATCGACTCTTATCGGTTATAAAAAATTGTTCGATGAAAAATTCCCTGAATCGATGAATCGAATCTTTCTTTCATGTTTTGCTTTAACTGTTTATAAGGATAAGGACCTGATGAATCATACGCTGCTTCTCATTCACTCGTAAGATGTTCACACACACACACACACACACACACACACACACACACACTAGTTATTTTCAGACGTGTCTTTTCACATTTGTACTTTTTATTCTGCCTATTCAAATCATCAAATCGAAGAAATTCATCGATTCATCGATGACAAAACGAATGTTGGGCTGCAGCTGCACTCACGTTTGTTGCCGGCGGCGTCGGAGGTGAAGGGGAGGGGGTTGGGCGACAGCAGCAGCCCCCACAGTTTGCACAGCAACACGCCAAACACAGCCACCGCCAGGCCCTTGTGCTGTGTGTGATCCAGGAAGTTGACTGGACTGTGAGATCAAGGAGCAGGTATTTAGAGCCCAGGTGTGAGCGGCCCTCACCTTTACAGTCGACGCAGCCAAATCACAACACCTCGCAAAGATTCGACTTTGGAATGGATTTGTTTTTTTTCGTAGCTTAAATTTTTTAGTTTTATTTTTATTTTTTTTAGAGGTGGAGTCCGTCATTTGTGTCGAAAAGACTTTTGAAATGCAGCAGGAATGAATGGGAAAATTCAGAAGTGGGTTCGCGTGCTAACGTTCCCCTCGCCTCAAAGAGCTTTTGGAATTTGGAATCAGTTACTGGCCTCACGTAAAGTCTCTTTAAGATTTGGATGTTTTTAATACAAAAAAAAGCGTCAGGAAAGAGCCAGTAAATAAAGGGGTTTGCCACCAGGGGGCAAAACAAGACCACAGCATAGCCTAGCGTTAGCGGTCAAAACTCCAGGGTCCAAATCCTCTTGAGGGCACCACTGCGATGAGAACCTTATCCCTGAAACACTGGAGATAATCGAATGAAGACCAAACAATATGATTGGCTACCTGCCACCTGAACTGCCCCGCCCACCTGTGCACACCCCGCACACGCTCTGTCAAACACAACCAACCAGAGTCTTCACCACGAGCCAGAGAGGGAGGGGTTAGCGAGCTATCAAGTCCCAGATGATGTACTGTCGTCAAGGGTGCTGTCCTCCCTGCACCGTCTCCTCCACTCGGCCTGAACACAGCTTGTGAGGGCGGAGCCTTCTCTTGCCAATCAATCAAAACCAATAGCACTCACCTGAGTAGCCCCAGCAGGCCTTTCTGTCTGCTGTCCGTCTTGGTGCGTCGCGCTAAGATGGCCAGGATCAGCATGACCACGAGCTGCAGGAGCGGACACGTGGGTTAGCATGGAGCTAGCGTGTTAGCATGAGGTTGGCGGCGGCGGCGGTGCAGCTGTGGACTCCCCCGGGGTTCAGGCGTCACCCCGCCACCCAGAGATGATTAAGGGGGGAAGTGATGCGGCAAAAGGCCAAAGCTCCGCGTCTCGGTGGCGGGCCCCTGTGGATGTGGACTGAATAAAGAGTCATCACTCAGGATCAGGGAGCGGCGAGAGTTCAGCGACCTGCCGTGACCCCGCGACACGTTTAGGAAACACCGGGGGGAGGGAGGAATGTTGTCGCGTGACGACCAAACTTTAAGATCAGACGACAGAGGAAGTTCGTGCTGAATACAAACAAACATCGTGAGGTGACAAATTAACGCCTAGCGAGTGTTTGCTCATTGGTTTGTTTGTTTGTGAACGGAATAACGTTAAAACAACTGGACGGATTCAAACGGAACTTGGTGGAAAGATGCGGAAAAGGTCCTGAAAGGAACCATCAAATTCTGGTGCAGATCCGAATAAATGGGCAGATACAGGAAATGTTTTGCTAGCATTATCATAAAGGGTGTTTTTAGCTTATCTTATAGGGACTTTGGTGCTGCACATATATATATGTATATATAAAATAAAATATTACACATATTGACATGTGTTACATTTCTGTATGGGACAATTCAAACTTAAATATAATCATTTTAGATAAAGTATGATTTGTCCACAATTGTACGCACTGGACCTTTAAAACCTGCGAGTTGAGAAAACAGAGGAGAAACAAATCGGGAACCGATCGAGAAACGAGAAACAAAACAGGACGAGACACTAAAAGCGATAGGTGAGATTTTAAGAGGCAAACAAACCTTTATCTTATCACCATCTCAATGACACGCATCATTACGTGAGCTCCCCGGCCGATACCACGTTATGACATCATGAACTTGGTGAATGAGTGACTTCAAATGACAACGTTGCGTCAGGTGGGACTTACGGAGATGGCGGTGATGCAGATGTGGTAGAGCCTGTCGTCAGCGGTGGGGTCACACGGAGGGATTACTCTGCAATGTAGGAAAAAAAAAAAAAACAAGAGAAGAAGAAAGAAAGCAAACACATGAGTCTTTTCAGCTGCTCAGCTGAGCCCAGCCGACGTGGACTCCACTAAACCGTTCACACGTCCCCGTCACACAGGAGGAGCGTGCACGTGTGTGCACGTGTGTGTGTGTGTGTGTGTGTGTGTGTGGCTGGAAACTTTGTAGTCGAAATCCCGCAGCGGAAGGAGATTTGCATTAAAAGGGATTGGCATCAACGTGACACGGAGGGCAAACAACAAAAACGTCTATGTTCAGGTTCCGGTGCCGGACTGAACGCTCGCCCGCCCGCCGGCTCGCTCGCCCGCCCGCCGGCTCGCTCGCCCGCTCATGGGGTTGCTCATTAAAACATCGGAGGCTTCATATGTTTCCCTGGGAAGTCAAAGATGGCGGATTCATGAATGGGTGTTATGACATTTTTAAACAAGGTGTGAATTTGTAGCTTGGCCACAGATGAGATGAGACTTCCTGTAAATCCACGTTCGTGTTTCCCGCAGCGGAGTTTACTCCATTAACATCAAAGGCAGCTTTGATTTGTCCTTTGATGACTTTAATGTTTCCACCTCTCATTTGTGCACTTTCCAGATACAATTCCAACTACATTCCCTTAAGTTTAACAAAATACTACGACATAGGAAGAGTCTCAACTCCTGATGTCACCAACTAGTGGCCGGAACTGGTACTGCAGTTGCGTAAGACAGTCACAACAGGAAGTCTGTGGCAGTTTCAGCCTGAATGTCACATGCAAAAGTCATGTGGGACATTTGAGTACTTTACATGAGCGCAAATGAATGCGTCTCCGTTAGCTTAGCATGCTAACTGCAGCTCAGACTCATTTCCACGACGCTTTCCAGGTGGTTTATTGGTTAAACATGGCGGCAAAGTGACGAATGACACATGCACAAGTCACTGAAATGGAATGAAAGGGAATATAATTAAAGACCATGATCCTGTTGCATTATGGGATTGTTACAGTCAAAAAAGAAAAACATGCACAATTATTTTTTTTTTCCATCATTTGTTTATGAAACCTAACGTCTAAATCATGGAGGTATGTTGGAGGCCTGCCAGGTTTCCATGGCGACCTGCATTGTTAAAACGATAAGGTGTCGACTATAAAATTACAAATTTTTACGAACGGGGAACAAGATCACACACACTCACACACACACACACACACACACGCGCACACACACACACACTGACAGAGGCGCTGGTTGAGCGATGCCAAGTGTCACCTGATACCTGAGTGAGCCGCATCTCACTGTGATGCTGCTCACACTTGGAAAAGTTGGAGTCAGGACAAACATTGTCGGTTGAACTGCTTGAAAACACAAAGCTGTACTCACTCCACTTGGATCTTGGAGGGCGGGGGGCCCAGGTCTGGGTACTCGTAGTCCAGAAAAGCATCGGGGTCCATTGTGGCGAGGGTCCGCGCAACTTTCTTTACGACTCGCGAAGACACGACTTCCCCCCGGGGACGTGGAGACGAGGAATGATGTGTCTCCCAAATGTGTCCAGAGTTTGGACGCTGCTCTCACTGCCTCCTCCTCCTCCTCCTCCTCCTCCTCCTCCTCCTCCTCCTCCTCCCTGCAGCCTGTGCACTCAGGTGGTCGAATCCCACTGTGGAGTAATGTGACAGGTCCCTGCTGCTGCTGCTGCTGCTGATTCCACCCCTGCAGAGGCCCTATGAGGGTTACCACCACCACCACCACCACCACGACACTGGGGGGAGAGAGAGAGAGAGAGAGAGAAAGAGTGTGTGAGAGAGAGAGAGAGAGAGAGAGAGAGAGAGGGGAGTGGGGGGTTAAGAGTGTGAGCGGAGGCCGAGCGGCGGCCGGTCTGCAGCACCACCTGCGGCTTCAGCGGGATTAGGTGGAGTTTTGGTGGAGTTGTGTTTGTCGGACGTGCTGATTGCGGAGTGTCAGGTGTGCGAGGTTATAAAGCTCCTGCCGAGCGGGTGGGTGGGTGTGCGGGTCTGTGGGCGGGTGGGACGAGGCGGATCCACCGCTCCGCTCTGATAACAGGGAAATTCTCACATTGTTCCCCACTGTCACGCTTCGGTTGTGAAAGGTTAGAACACGACGCAGACATTTACAGTTATGAAATACAAAATGTGAAAAAAAGGAAAGTGGGAGGATGATATAAGGTGTTTTGATCTCACGGCCTCGTCTGGTTCGGTATCTGCGCTTCACCTTCGTCCTGATTCTCTGCAGCTTCATTCAACCTTTGTCTTCCCTGATAATTGAAGATAAGGACACGTTGGTCTTTATCTAAATAAGTCGCGATACTGCCGTGACTTTAATTAGAGGACGGCTGATTGTGCTGGATGTCGGCGCGGTGCCTTTGTCTGTGTTGATATTGAATTGAATGATCGATTACATAAAGTTAATTGATGAAGTAAGTCTCACAGCCCCTTTGTTTAACCTATTTTCTATTCAAATTTGAAGTTTGAAAGTTATTACAAGTATTTGAAGAAACGTTTTATCGAGGCCGTCGATTCAAACATTTTGGGGGAGTTTGATTAAAAATAATTGAAAACGTTTCAAAATGGAAATAATAAGAAACATATAAATAATTAACAAAAAACGCAAATGATTAAATGATTAAAAATGCTTTTTAAAAAGTACCACCTGGCCCTTCATTATAATTTGTTGTTTCATTTTTCAAAAATTCCCTGAATGAGCCCCATTATCAAAATCCGCGCAAAAATTCACCGGGCCTCTTCCGCGACCTTTACTCCATCCCGCCACCAAGTGGTGATTTACGGTGTTCTTTGTTTTTTTTGTTTTTTTTGTGATGCTGCTCACACACACACACACACACACACACACACACACACACACACACACACAAACAAAGAAACACTTGTGAAAACACAACCGACTTGGCAGAGGTGAAGAAAGTGAGGACGACTCAAACATGTGATATGTGAGAGTGAGCTGGACCGAACAATAGGTGGCGCCACTCAACCCCGAGCACAGTCACTTCATCGAAACCTGTCTCGAGCTCTGGTGTCATGTCAGGTCACGATGTGTATGAAAATCTGTCAAATCAGAGCACACACACACACACACACACACACACACACACACACACACACACACACACAAACCTGCTGCAACTAAACAAATGTCGTTCAAACTATCCTTCGAGAAGAAAAAAATATACGGACTATACCTTTAATATCATCCACATGATTTTCACAACAGGAATTTTCCTCCATCAAACAACATGAGGCAGAAATGATGCGGAGAGCCAGAGAAGCAGAAGCATGTGAGCGGAGCAGAGACACCCTGAGGTCAAAGGTCACGGCAAACACCTCAGGTCAGATGATATTTATGTTGTTGCTCTTTTGCTACAAATAGAATCAAACTGCAGCATTTATGCTAACAGCTATATATATATATATATATATATATACATACATACATACATACATACATATATATACTATACACAGAACTGTAAACATTGCGCAACAGGCCCCGGCTGCCTGCCTGCACATACACCTGCAGCAGCAGCAGCAGCAGCAGCAGCAGCAGCAGCAGCAGCAGCAGCAGCAGCAGCAGCGGTCGGCTGAGACTAAGTCAGTTTTGCAACACTGCCTCCATGTCGGCGAACACGCTCATTAATGGGGGATTACAGTCACGCAGCCCCTAGAAAGCAACAAATTCAGCCTCCTGAGAAAACATTGTTTCTCAGGCATCGTGAGCCGACCAATCAGACGCGCTCCTGAGGAGAGAGACACACACAACAAGGGCCAGAGGCAGAGGACGGGGTCAGTGAACAAAGAATGCTTTGAACGCTTCTAATGACTTCACACAGAGAGGGGGGGGGGAGGGGGGGGGGACTCACTCACTCACTCAAATTAGGATAATCATTATTATCATTATTCTTGTTGCTGTTTTAGGTTTTTTTCCCCCATTTTTATTACATCAGCACTACAGACAAATTAAACAGCAGACCAATGAAATAAAGAAATAAATAATATAGCAATACATTTAGAGCAGAATGAGGAGGCCTTAAAGGTGCAGTGTGTAAGATGTGGTGACCTCTAGTGGTGAAGTGTCATGTTGTATCCATCAACTCAGCCTCACTCTTCTGAACATGAGGAGAACCTGTGGTCGACTTCAGTTGTTGTTAAAACTCAAAAGATGTTTAGTACGTCCACTCTGAGCGACTGTAAAAACATGGCCGCCCCCATAGAGAGGACCCGCTCCTCACGTAAATACAAATTCATGGGCTCATTTAAACATGAAAATAAAACATGTAGGTGATTATAAATTCACTATGTCATTGTTTTGTAATATTTTTAGAAGTGACAAAAGTGACTGAAACTCTGCACCTTTAATGTAAATGTTGTTGATTTTACAAACTTTTATTTTGGTAAGGTTTCGATGGATATCAATACTGTCAATAATACTTGAACTAGAGATCGATAACTTGGAGAAAGTACCTCAGTAACATGAAGGAGTAGTTTTTGTATTTTTTTATATTTTGGATCAGGCACCTCACTGACCCCCCCTGAGCTGTGAGTCCCCCCCCCCCCCCCCCCCCTGCGCGCGCCACTGCTCCAGGATCCACTTTCAAACGCACCTCACGGACAAACCTCCTCCCTTTGAAACCGAAGCTGGAGCTCAGGACAACAAAGAGACTTTCCACGGGAGACAACATCCACGTCCACACACACACACACACACACACACACACACGGGGGAGGACGCGCGCGCGCGTTTTTGTCCCGCCACGCACAGATTCCCCCGTGAATCATCAGGTGATACGTTGGTTTCACAACCGGAACGTTCCGATTACATCAGCTGACTGTCGGTTAATCGACTGATTCACGCTTCAGTCGACTACTTCTTACCTGACCGAGTGGCTGCAGGTGAGCCGCAAATCCCCGGAGGCGTGGACGGTGAGTGAGAGAGTCAGGGACCTGCTGCTTGCCAGGGACCGTCAACCAGTATTAGTAGACGCAGAATAATTAGGAAACACGTTCAGTGAATGAACCTGAAATGAATGAATGAATGAAGGAGCAGGCTCCTACCTCTTGTCTCTGTCAGGGTTCAAATGTTTGAGTCCCACACACCTGCTGCCTGTCCACTAACACCCCTGGGACGGATCAATACTTTATTTAAAAAACAAAAACAAACAAACAGCGAGTGTGAGGCCGCCTGAGGTTTCTCCTCCAGACGCCTCCCGACCTGTGAAGTTTGGACTTTGCGCCGTTTCTATCTTGTTGTGGCGAGGACATCGTAAAAGTGCTGCTCCTGCAGACTGAGGGTTGTGACAGAGGTCAGAGGTCACGGCTGAGGACAAAGTCATGCGACAATTACAGAATCAATACAAGTGACTGGAATTCAATGGGGATGATTAGAATATTAAAATTGATCAGATTTATGTCTGTGTGTTTAGATCGTGACCTTTTGAGGAGGCTTCACTTTTTAAAAACCTGCTTCCACAGGCCAAATGTCCCAATGTGGTTTTTACTATTTTGAAAACGTACATTTATTTATTATTTATTTACTTGTCCTGAAAACTGCACCTGATGTTGTTGTACGTGTTACAAAGATGATAAAGTTCTTAATTTTTTTCCCTGCTCAGTGATTCCGGACGTGTTGAGAGTGAAGCTGACAGGAAACCGGAGGAAACGCGCTGCCTGTTCCCATCGCGTCACATGACCACGGAGACGCCGACTCCCCGATTCCATCGGAACAGGTCAGGTCTCGTCCTCCTTTCAGTCGTCTGGCTCTGCTCACTCTGTTTTACTCTTATTGTTTCTCTACTTACCTACTTTCAGAGTGTCTTCTTAATATTTGGTTTTGGCCCCAAAACCTCATGTGACGGCTTGTTGTTGGTTCGAATCCTTGGATTTCATCTGTTGACCGAGGCTCGGTTAAACTCTGTTAAAGTCTGATAACATGTTTTTTGTTTTTTTTGATGTTTCACATCTGCTGTGGTTGAGGGGTCAGAGGGGCTGTCCTCTGACCAGAGGGTCGGGGGTTTGAATCCCGCCCCTCCCTTACTCTGCATGCTGAAGTGTCCCATAGATACAAAGTGCTGCATATGTGAATGTTGGAGTGAATGTAAACGTACTGTGAAGTACTTTGAGGTGATAAAGTACTTTATATAAATATTGACGATTTGAAATGTAGGTCATGTGAAGCGGGCGGCTTCCAGGTTCCAGGAGCGGCCATGTTTGTGGCCCTGGAGAACAATAGCGGTTGAAACGCCCACGGTGACGGTGGCGTCAGTTTTCATGAGCTGGCACGAGATGAATGTGAGGGTGAGGGTGAAGAGCGATGCAGCGTTTGTGATCCGGGTTCAAAGTCGTGACTCAGCAAAACATATCAGATGGCGAGTGACTGTTTCAGCATGAGAGCGAAATCACGAGATCATCAGGAATGAACGATTCCTCGCACTTTAAAGGTGCGGCACGCGACATTCAGTCATCGTTGCTCCGGTAAACGTCGTGTACGTTTGTACGACGTTAAAAACAAGTCGAATGATTCTTATGTTCCATGAAGGACCTTCAGTGCTACTTAATCTGCAGATTTCCTCCATTCGTCTTGTTTTTGAAAAATAATTCATGAAGCAGTAAGAGCAAAGTTTACGGTCATAATTATTAACCTGCTGAGTCGGCGTTTACTCACAGCCGCGGATACAAAAACAAAGAGCCACTTCAGCCTTTATATTCGCACATAATCCAATGATGAACTGATTTACACTGTCTACTTTAAAAAAACAAAAACAATGTTGTATTATATAGATTATCTAGATTGTTAAATCCTGGAAAACCTTGAAGGAGTGAATTATTCATTCCGTTCCCCTTTTTCTCTCCGCAGCATAAATATTAACTTTGCGATGATGAACAAAAAAAAAAAAAAGTTGAGAAATCTGTGTCGGGTATTAAACCCGGCCCCCGGGTGCGGAGGGAACGTGCGCTAATTACTGTGGATATTATTCTCCCGCTCACTCTGTCACTCTGTCACTCTCTCACTCTGCTGCCGCTGCCTGGCCTCTGTCATAATCAATGAGCCTTGTAGCTCTCAATTAGAACATAATTGGATTAGTGTGTTGGAGGTGAAAAAACATTTCCCTGGAAGAGCGGTTTATCTGAGCTGACGGCTGAAATGAAGCTGAACTGAACCTTTCAAACAAATTCAAAAGGTGCGAAATTCCACTAAAACCCCCGACACCTGTTTTTCACAAAGACCGTATTTCTATTGTTTTGTTTATATCCTGGATTTAATCTTTAAAAAAAAAAAAAAAAAATTCCACATCAAATATTCACATATTTATACTCGGAGATTTACATGTTCACGGAAGCTGCTGCTGTGTATTTGTTTCAGTTGGTGAGGGGGCGGAGACAAACCTGTGAGTGACAAGGATTGGCTAAGGTGGAGGCTCAGTTCATAGCCGGCCAGTCAGAGTCCGAGGTGGGCGGGGCCTCACACACCAACGCAAAGACTCCACACACACTCCCTGGTAACCAGTTACCTTCATAATGCCGCCACGCGGATCAGTTCCTTTTCAGGAGCGCTGCTTTTTTAAAGCACCGTGTCCAACTCTGCATCATGGCGTAAAGAATCCAGGAGTATTATGGTATGGCGCCTCCATGTTGTGTTTCGACATCTCAGGTTAAATTGAACTCAGTCGACGGCGAACAAAATCGATTCCGGCGACTCGGCGCTTTGATCTCTGTGATCCAGTCGCCGGGCGAGTGGAAGATTGATTTCTGCGCGTTATGAAACTGAGAGGCGCGATGTTTTATCCGCGCGGCGTCCGACCGCCACAAATCTCCCTGATAGTTATTAAAGTGGTGGTGATGGGGGCGCGGCCTCGCCGCTCCGCCACGTTTCCACGGCGATGGGCTGACAGGCGGCGTGGATTCACGGCGGAGGCGGCGAGGTGGAGGCGGCTCCTGTTTACGAGCGCGGCCACACACACACACACACACACACACACACACACACACACGCACGCCTCGGTATTTAATCAGAGCGTGGTGATGGTGTTTGCGTCGGATGACACCTGCGCTCCCTGTTTCAGTAAAGGCGCATTCCGCAGCGTTTACAGAACAAAGCAGCGTCTCTGTCACATTTGAATGTCACAGCAGCTCATCTCCTGAGTGACTGTGACTGTGTGACTGTGTGACTGAGTGACTGAGTGATTGTGTGACTGAGTGACCACATGAAAGACTCAGTGATTCACGGCAGAGCTGCTACATGACTCTGATTTAAAGGTGGAAAACACACGATGTAAAGTAAACACAGGAAGGACTCATGGAGGTGGTTATTGCTTTTTGATGGTGTGTGTGTGTGTGTGTGTGGTCGCTTTTGTGTGTGTGTGTGTGTGTGTGTGTGGTCGCTTGTGTGTGTGTGTGTGTGTGTGTGTGTGTGTGTGTGTGTTGATGTCTCTTTTAGTTGGGGTGTTGTTGACGTCAGTGTGATAGATGATGTCCTTGCCGTGGCCTCTGTGCGTGTGCGCGCGCGTGTGTGTGTGTGTGTGTGTGTGTGTGTGTGTGTGCAGGCATCACGGTACTGTACGTCCAATGCGTGCACATATGTGTGTTTTGTGTGTGTGTGTGTGTGTGTGTGTGTGTGTGTGTGTGTGTGTGTGTGTGTGTGTGTGTACATAAACACACAGGGTTGTTGTTGCTGTGAATCATGTGCAGTAGCAGATTATTGGTTTGTTTTTGAATTTCTCCGATTTCCGTCTTATCTGTAAAAGCTGCAGAGATGAAAGGTCACGACCTTTGATTTTTTCTTCTTCCTGGAATCAGAAACCGGAGCTTCATTCTCAGACCTCTCTGTTTTTGTTTTGGACTTTTGAAGAAATGATATCTTATGACTTCAGTTTCAGAAAAAGGCCAATTCACTTCCCCGCCAGACTTTTAAATCTGACATTTAAATAAATAGAAAAATAAAGAAATGATAATAACAACGATGATAATAATAATAATAACAATAAGGATGATTATAATAATAATGATCATAATAATAATAATGATCATAATAATAATAATAATGATGATGATGATAATAATGATCATAATAATAATAATAACAACAACAACAACAACAACAACAACAACAACAACAATAATAATAATAATAATAATAATAATAATAATAATAATAATAATAATAATAATAATAATGACAACAGTAACAATAATAAATGCTGATAATATTGATGGTTCAAACTAAATCGATAGTCAGACCAAGTGAAGTGAACAGCGCTGAAATGATTCACGCTCAGGAAACGTGTCATGAATATTTATTCTGCTCTTCACAGCAGCAACACGTCCCGTCTGGGCCTGATGGGACATTTGCATTTCTCTCATCTCTCAGTTTTTAATTATAGAAAGAAGAAAAACCCACAGCAGCAGCAGCAGCAGCAGCAGCAGCAGCAGCAGCAGCAGCAGTCTGCTCCGACATCACCTCGATCAAAATCATGCCATTTGCCAAAATTGTCCCAAAAGATTTGATGCCGGAAAAAAAACACGACGGAGAGAAAAAGGGATTATTGTTGTTTTGAGATTCGAGTCCCTGAGCGAGATTTAATATTTCATGTCCGTGTGTCGTCGTGTGTTTTTATTTGCTCTCGTTAAATTCTGAACAAATGAGTGGAGGCTCTGTTTGTGTCAGACGGATCCTCTGAGGCTTCAAAGGCATTAAAGTCGTCCTTTTAATATTAAACCCGCAATTAGCATTGATTAGTCTTCGATTAGATTTTTTAAAGATGCATTCAGGTTTATTCGACATGTGAAGATAATATTAGATATTATAATAAGTCTTTTTCTGCTCACTGTCCGCGCTCCAGAAAAGAACACTGCAGTACATACTCCAGTCCAGGTGGTGGCGGTAATGAGCGTCGTTAGCAAACCCCCAAAATATGAAAGGCTGCAGACGTCTCTCTCTCTCTCTCTCTCTCTCTCTCTCTCTCTCTCTC